>MU226925.1:5738207-5757891 GCA_018584345.1 Thuja plicata | reverse complement strand
TTTTAATTAAAGTTTTTCTTTTTAATTTTAATTTTACTTTTATTTGTAAATTTTTCTAATTGATATTTCAGCAATGTAATTTTAATTTTAATCAAACATAAATTAAAACATATCTTCAGTATATTATTAATCATTACAAAATAATTATCTATCATGCAACAAAATCTCTATATCTAGACCCATGAGTAAGATTCTATTTTCATTGTGTTTGGATTCATGTAAGTGAATGGTCTCTCTCTCTCTCTCTGACCCCATGATTAAAGAATATAGTTTCATGTTAGTGGATGGATAGTTAATTTCAAGCTACCACTTCTCCATTTACACATTTCTCGCTCCTCTTTTGTACTACTATAACAAAATAATGTTAAAAAAAAAAAATTGCTCGGAAGGGAACAACTATTGCCAAACATTTTAATAATATACAACTTTAGCATTAATAATGTAAAAAATCAAGCTTGACATATGTTCCATGAAAACTGCCTCTTTCCTCCTCATATACTCCAATTTTAATTTTTTCTTGTGAATTTTCATGTGAGGTCCTACCCGATCATCCATTCAGAGTTGATACTTTCATGTTATATTTATCTAGATGATACATTTATTTTGATACATTGACATAATGGACTTTCATAGTATAGTTATCTGATGTTGACTCTATTTTGATGACGTTAGATGTATTGTTTATTACATATGATTTTCAGATCTATATGACATGTTTGAATAAGTTTCCTTTCTTATGTCTAAATTTGCAAATTGATCATGTGACATGTAAATGGGGACTTTAGGTTCAATTCTGCAAATGATCCTTACTGCTTAATTTAATATGTTAGATAAGTGATTTTTCTTTAGGATTTTGTGATTTACCAGTTATATGGATATGAAGGCCTAGTTCTGGAAAAGGATGTAAATTTTAGGGTTAGATGAATATATCATAATGTATAATTTATCATGAATGTGTAGATTCTTCCTTGGATTACTGATGCTTTGTTCAAGTGTGCAGGTGGATAAACCGTAGTTACAAACCGGGGAAAAAAGATTGGGCTATTGTGAATATCCTTGTGAAGCCAAGGTTAACCCTAGAAAGGGAAATAACCTAATCGTAAATGTTATATATGTTGTAAATGTGAATTTGCATGGTTGTAAATTTATTTCCTTCTATTTTTGATAACTTCTTTTAAGCATTCCATTGTGTAAATGTGAGGTGCATTTATAGTGTTAATTGGGACATGTTTTGTGAGATGGCATGCCCATGTTGATTTTAAGGTTTAGTTTCACCCTAGGTTATTATGTAGTGTTACCATGTGGGGTAAGATTGTCTTGGAAACCTAAAATCTTGAGTACTATCCTTCAAATTTGAAGGTAAACTCTAAGTGAGTTTTTGAAGGGTTATAATGAGCCCTATAGGGTAGTTAGAGATAAAAATGTCTAGTCTTTTAGTAACTTACTATGGGTTAGGGGTTGTTTTTCATTGTTTTGAGTGTCAAAATCTCATTTATGGGCCTTCTTAAATAGCTTTCTTGATTAGTGGAAAAAATGGGGAAATGGAAAGACCATCACCTTCTTCAAGATAGTGGAGTCTCTTCCATGCATGAAATTAGCCAAGTGTTAGAGAAGAGGACTCATGTGTCATCTCTCTTCTTGCTGGGAAAGAGGTAGAATTGGGGAGAGAGCCTTTTAGGGAAAAGGGAGAGGAGAGTTCGGGTTGATTGCCCACTCTCCATTTTTGGAGACTTGTAGATTGTGCTTGGATGATTTTTCTAGTTGAAAGTGAATGGAAGGAGAACTAGGAAGGGAAGGCTCTTCTCAACCACCATCCATTAGCTAGGAGTAAGGTTGGTACTCCTAAATTTCTATGTGTGAAATTTGGTATTTCTTCTTTTTCCATAGCTTGATGACTTCTTTTAGTACATATTTTCATGTTGATTAAATGTTGTTGTGATAGTTTGTTAGTAAAGAGAATTATTTTTGGTACTTCTATTTTGTTGTTTTGTTTTGTGTTTGTTTATGGGTGTGAATGACATATATCCCCCTTGGGAGCCATGAGAAAGTCATTTGTGGGTGAAGGGATTAGTTGGGAAACCATGGTAGTGTAGAGTCTCTTCTTGGGAAGAAGAGGGATGTAGTATGGATGTTATGGGCTCCATGTGCCAAATTTTCTTGTAGATTTTCTATTGGGGAGATAAGGGTGTGTGGATGTATTTATGGAGCTCTTGTTCATTTGAAGTAAAATCCTTGGGAAGGCATGTGGAAATTGTGCATATTGAAGCAATTTTTTTATGGAATTCTCCTACATAGTTGTCCCACCTTCACCCCTAATTGAGTCCATTTAGACCCAATTTGTGCATAAACTTGGGAGGGAGTTATGTGATTATTTTAGAGTTTCTTATGTGTACTATTTTTCTTGTGTGTCACCTAGCCTCATCTTGTTTTCCCCTAGCTCGGGGGTGGCCTCAAAGAAACCTAGGATGGGAGGTGAGCTCCCATGGTTTATTCCATAATTTGGTTGCAAATTTGTAGTTGTTCAGGTTTTCTTGGAGGGATTTATGTTCAAAGCTAGAGATGAAGAGATCAATTTTGTTATGAGATGTTATTTGTGAATTTATTTAAAAACCCAAGCCATAGGGATGATGTCTTGTATAATTGAGATTCTGTAAATTTGATATAATTTTGTACTAAAACCTTATTGAGTTGTTGTTTATTAGTAGTATGTAAATGTTAAGTTGCTGGATATTCTGGAAGTTTTGTTTAAAAAAAAAATTGTACAAAGAAATTATTAAAGAAGGAAGTGTATTGTTGTTTCTCTTTTATGAAATTTCATAGAATAGAACACACCCTTGTTATTAAGGACTTAACTATAAGATTGATTAAAGAAGGAAAATGTCTCCCTTATGATAGTTTTGGGTTATATATCTGAATCAATGAGATTATATAAAGATTGTTGGGTAAGTGCACAAAGATGGGGGACCAAAAAGGGGGTATAAGATGCCACTTGTTTTTTTTCCTAAAATCAGATAACTTTGAACTTCAACGAGAAATTGACGATAGTTACACTCAAAATTTTAAAATGTGACAAAAAAAAGAGTTATTCTATTCTGAATCTAGTTTCTAAACTACTAGTTTATTTTATAAATGGTCCAGATTAATGCCCTCAAAAAGGGGGAACAAAAAAAGTGGTCCTTTTTTTTGTGAAAAAACATAACATGGCGTCTGGTGTGCTCCCCCTAAAATGTTAACTTTTTAAAAAAAAAATTTAATAACTCCGTTGAGAAACTAGCTAACACCACCTAGTTTATCCTGGATTTTTCTACTATTTGTTTGATTAAAGTGTGATTTTTTGCCATTTTCCGAAGTGGACACATCCTAAAAATGTGAAATTTTTGTGTGCTCCCCTTAGAAATCATTGAAAACTAATTGAAAATCAAAAATTCTTTTTTTAAAAGTGTGTATAATGGGGTCTAGTTTCTGAAAATGTATTTTTTTTTCAAAATCTGATGAATGAAGCAAAATCTAAGCCCAAATGAATACACGTTGGTTTTCAACAAAAATCAGACATAATTAGAAACAAAATTAGAGATGAAATGCTTAACATAATGAGAATTCAAAATAAATTACATGGTTAGATAGCTATCAGAAAGATCTACAATATCATGCCATCATATTAGACACAAAATAACAAAATGAGCTATCTCTCTCTCTCTCTAGGAAGCCTAAGAGTACATCTTAGGGGTCATAAGGGGTCTTATGGTGTCCTAAGGCACAATGATATGTCCTATGACCCCTTAAGACCTATTAATGTGTACTAGGAACCCTAATATGTATTCTTAAGGTTCCTAAGGGGTCGTAAGGTTTCTTAAGGAGTCCTAGGACATATTAATGCATCTTATGACCACTTATGATCCCTTACAACCCCTTAGGAAGCATAAGAGTACATATTAAGGGTCGTAAGGTGTCTTAAGGGGTCTTAGGACCCATTAATGTGTCCTTACACCCCTTATGACCCTTAAAAATCCTTAACAAACCTAAGAGTACATCTTAGAAGTTGTAAGGTGTCTTAAGGACCACTTAAGGCCCCTTACAACCCTTAAGATGTACTTTAAGGCTTCCTAAGGGGTTGTAAGGTGTCATAAGCGGTTGCAGGACACATTTATGGGTCCTAGGGCCCCTTAAGACACCTTAGTACCCATTAGGAACCATAAGAATACATATTAGGGTTCCTAGTACATAATAACGGGTCTTAAGGGGTCATATGACACATTACTATGACTTAAGACCCCTAACAACCCATAAGATGTACTCTAAGGCTTCCTTAGGGGTCTTAAAGTGTCATAAGCGGTCGTAGGACGCATTAATGGGTCATAGGGCCCGTTAAGACACCTAGTACCCATTAGGAACCATAAGAATACATATTAGGGTTCCTTTTACACATAAGGGGTCTTAAGGGGTCATAAGACACATTATTGTGTTTTACGACAACATAAAACCCCTTACAACACCTAAGATGTATTCTTAGGGTTCCTAATAGGTTGTAAGGGGTCATAAGGGTTCGTAGGACACATTAATGGGTCCTAGGACCCCTTAAGACACATGAGTACCCATAAGGACCCCTAATAATACATATTAGGGGTTAGATTACACATTAATGGGTTTTAAGGGGTCATAAGACACATTACTATGTCTTATAACCCCTTGCGACCCCTTACGACTCTTAAGATGTGATCTAAGGCTTCCTAAGGGATCGTAAGGTGTCATAAGATGTAGGACACATTAATGGGTCCTAGAACCCCTTAAGACACCTTAGTACCCATAAGGACCCCTAAGAATATATATTAGAGGTTCGATTACACATTAAGGGGTTTAAGGGGTCATAATACACATTACTGTCACTTAGAACCCCTTAAGACCCCTTACGACCTTTAAGATATACTCTAAGGCTTCCCAAGGGGTTGTAAGGTGTCATAAGTTGTTGTAGAATGCATTAATGGGTCTTAGAACCCATTAAGACACCTTAGTACCCATTAGGAACCATAAGAATACATATGAGGGTTCATAGTACACATTAATGGGTCTTAAGGGGTACAACCCCTGAGATGTACTCTTAGGGTTCCTAATGGGTTGTAAGGGGTCATAATGGGTCGTAGGATGCATTAATGGGTCCTAGGAACCCTTAAGACACCTTAGTACCCATAAGGACCCCTAAGAATACATATTAGGGGTTTTAAGGGGTCATAAGACACATTACTATGTCTTAGGACCCATTAAGACCCCTTTTGACCCTTAAGATGTACTCTAAGGATTCCTAAGGGTTTGTAAGGTGTAATAAGCAGTTGTAGGACATATTAATGGGTCCTTGTAACCCTTAAGATACCTTATTACCCATTAGGAACCATAATAATATATATTAGGGTTCCTAGTACACATTAATGAGTCTTAAGGGGTCATAGGATACACTACTATGTTTTAGGACACTATAAGACCTCTTACGACCCCTAAGATGTACTCTTAGGCTTTCAAATGGGTTGTAAGATGCCATAAGGGGTCATACGATGCATTAATGCATCCTAGGACCCCTTAAGACACCTTATGACCCCTAAGATGTACTCTTAGGCTTCCTAAGGGGTTGTAAGAGGTCATAAGGGGTCGTAGGAATCATTAATGATTTCTAGAAACCCTTAAGACAGCTCACGACCCCTTAGGAACCCTAAGAATACATAGTATGGGTCCTAGTATACATTGAGGTGTCTTAAGGGGTCATAATACACATTAGTGTGTTTTAGGACCCCATAAGACCCCTTACAACCCATGTACTCTTAGGCTTCTTAAGGGGTCGCAGGATGCATTAATGGGTCTTACTGCCGCTTAAAACACCTTACATTCTCTAAGATGTACTCTTTGTCTTCTTAAGGGGTTGTAAGGGGTTTTAGGATACATTAGTGGGTGTTAGGACACCGTAAGACACCTTAGTACCCCTTACAAACCCTAAGAATACATATTAGGGGTCCTAGTACACATTAAGAGGTCTTAAGGGGTCACATGACATATTAATGTGTCTTAGGACACCATAAGACCCCTTAAAACCCCTAAGATGTACTCATAGGCTTCCTAAGGGGTCATAACATGTCATAAGGGGTTGTAGGACACATCAATGGGTCCTTTTACCCCTTAAGACACCTCACAACCTCTAAGTTGTAATCTTAGGATTCTTAAGGAGTTGTAAGGGTCATAGGGGGTTAAAGGCCACATTAATGGATCCTAGGACCCCTTAAGACACCTTATGACCCTTCATATGTACTCTTAGACTTCTAAAGGGGTCGTAAGTGATCATAAGTGGTCATAAGATGCATTAATGTGTCCTAGGTCCCCTTAACAAACCTTACAACCCCTTAGGAACCCTAAGAATACATCTTAGTGTTCCTAGTACACATTAACGGGTCTTAAGGGTTCATAGAATATATTACTGTGTCTTGGGGCATGATAAGACCTCTTACAACCCCTAAGTTGTACTCTTAGGGTTCCTAATGGGTAATAATGGGTCGTAGGATGCATTAATGTGTCCTAGTGCCCCTTAAGAAACCTTAGTACCTATAAGGACCCCTAAGAATACATATTAGGGGTTCGATTACACATTAAGGGGTTTTAAGGGGTCATATGACACATTACTATGTCTTAGGGCCCGTTAAGACCACTTGCGGCCCTTAAGATGTACTCTAAGGATTCATAAGCGGTCATAAGGTGTCATAAGCAGTTGTAGGATGTATTAATGGGTCCTAGTACCCCTTAAGACACCTTAGTTCCCATTAGGAACCATAAGAATACATAGTAGGGTTCCTAGTACACATTAACATGTCCTAAGGGGTCATAAGACACATTATTGTATTTTAGGATACCATAAGACCCCTTGTGACCCCTAAGATGTACTCTTAGGCCTCCTAAGGGGTTGCAATAGGTCATGTGGGGTCGTAGGATGCATTAATGGGTCATTGTACCCCTTAAGACACCTTACGACTTCTAAGATGTACTCTTAGGCTTGTTAAGGTGTTGTAAGGGTCATAATGGGTGTAAGGACAGATTGATGGGTCCTAAGACCCCTTAAGACACCTTATGACCCTTAATATGTACTCTTATGCTTCCTAAGGGGTTGTAAGGGGTCATAAGTGGTTGTAAGATGCATTAATGTGTCCTAGGACCCCTTAAGAAACCTTATGACCCCTTAGGAACCTTAAGAATACATTTTAGGGTTCCTAGTACACATTAACGGGTCCTAAGGGGTCATAGGACATATCACTGTGCCTTAGGACACCATAAGACCCCTTACGACCCCTAAGATGTACTCTTAGGATTCCTAGAGAGAGAGAGAGAGAGAGCTCTCCTTCCCCTCTCTCTCCTCCCTTGTTACCCCCTCACTCCTTTAGAGAGGATGTGTGTCTAACATAGGGCGTACGCCCTATGTAAGAACACAAAACAAGCTAGAGGGCATTCGCCCTATAGGGTGCACGCCCTATGTGGATATGGAGGACCAAAAAAGTGTTTGGCACCTTTTTGGTCCCCCATCTTGGTGCATATACCCTGTTATCTTAATAAGCTACTTCTTATTTTAGTTTCCTAAGATTAAAATTTTGTTCATATATTGTAGCAGCTTTCATGATGTTATTCCTCTTATTGGTTGATTTCCTAGTTAAGGAACTTTAAACTTTACTTAAGTAATATATTGTATGTATTATTGTTTTTTTTTTTTTTTAAATGCTACTCTGTTTGACTAATGCAGTCTACTAGTTGCTTAAAAGACATATCAGTACATCATTTGTTTCTATAAAGAAATATCTGTATACTCCTTTGTTCCCTTAATTAAGAAGAAATGATATGCATATTACAATAATGTGTAGAAAGTCTTCATAAATTTAAAAATCAGATTTGAAACAAAAGGGGGGGGGGGAATGCATACCCCATTTATGTTCAGAACACAGTTGATTAATTTAAAACTAGATGTGAAACAGTATAGCATCTAACTCTTCTATCTCAAATTTAAATCTGTAGGACATATTATTTCTAGATTTTATTAGAAATATATTGTAGCCTACATAGACTTAGATCCTTACTCAGAAAGAATTATAAATCTTTACTTTACATAGACATCAATATCTTATTTTGAAATTATTGATTTGTGTATCTAATGTTTATGTATATATAAACATAGATATATAAATATATCCATAATACATACATAATCAAATTAGATTTTTTTTAGAACAGTGAATATTCTGTAGCCATTAGTCTATTGTTGTTGTGTATTTAACAACAAGAAAATATATATATACATATATAAATTATATATATATATGGTGTCGTTCTACTATGTCAGGGAGAGGGTGGGAGAGTCGCAGTTACTCATCCACCCGTGGTGGTCGCCGCCACCACAGCTAGTGTCGTGCGTGGCTACACCACCATGGGTGGGTGGGAGCCGAGCTCACCCTACCCCGTAACCCCCTTATCCTCCATACACGGCCGGGAATGGTGTTGTGCGCCTCCCTTGAACCAAAAAAAATGCCCTCATCTGTATAGCCTCCTAGCCCATAGAAACACCATCATTTTGAGCCAGATGTATATACATGTGTCTCCAAATATATTTGTATATATACTTTGGGTATATACACATATATTTGTGTAAACATGTATCTTCTTCCTCTCCATCCTTGGCTGGCTTCTTGCAACCAGACCTGCACAAGAGAATTCTTAGAGAAAATATGGAGGAGATTTAGGCTAGGGTTAGAAAGAAAAGAAGGAAGTAATCTTCATTTTAGGTTTCATATATTAGAGCCCTTACCATAATTTTGAATTAGGGTTAGAGATCCTCTAATGGAAATGACATTCTTATTAAAATATTGTTTCTCTTGGAAGATTATTATTTGCCATCTTATGATTAACTTAGATGTAGCTAATAGAAGCAATGATAAGGAATATGAGTTTTATTTTAATCAATTTTAATAGGATATTGGTAGTTTATTTTAAGCATATAACTTAATGTGCGGTTGTCCTATTATAGAGATGATGTTATTAAATTAATTAAATTAAAATTTAAAAACTAGAAGTTTTCTTATAGTTGGTTAAGTATTAAGTGTGTTCATCTAATACATTAAATTACTATTAAAACTGAGGCCACCTTTATACCAGATTTAGGTTAATTCTAAATGTTAGCATTGTCATTTTAATAATTCATAGATATGTTTAACTAAATGATTCTTCTCAGTTTATTATTAGATTTAAGTCATTAATACATTTTTAAGTAAAAGTATGGTGAAATTAAATGAATAAGAATTGGAATTTTGTTGCAACCATTTAATTTTATTATGATAACGTCCCTTTAAACTTCAAATTTAAAATCTAGTTTGCTAAATAGAGTTAATAAATGGAAAATCTATAATGGAACCTTTTAATTATAATCTAGTTTGCTAGAAGATGTGCGACCTTTTAATTGAGATAAAAAATGGAACTAGAAACATTGAAGTTTCATCAAGGTTCTTTAAGCTTACCAATGTCTTTAGGTATTCCACTTTAATTTAAATAAGTGAAATTTTTTTTATAAAGGGTCAAAAAAAATTAAACACACTTAGCTTGGTAATGTTATTTTTACTTGATCTATACATGTGGCCAGTGTATTGACCAGTGTAAAAATAGTGTGATGGATTAGAGTAGATAACTAAGATTAACCTTGTCTTATTATTTAACTAGAGTGGTAGGATAGATGTGAAACCAAGTTTGGAAATTCAACTCTAGAAAATGTTCAAAAATTGTATTAGATCAGATTGACCCTAGAAAACCCATGGGTTGAGGGATGTTGCCTCACATCATGATTTCCCCTCAACCCTAACAACAAAATTTGACCGCTAACCCTTATAGACTAAACCCCTTTATGTCTAACTTGTTTTATCTTAAGGGCACTTAGTAAGTTGACAGAATAGTCGTATCATTACTTATAGTAAACCTTTTAAAAAAAAAGTTGTTGCATTTTATCATGCAATTTTTTTGGGCATGGAATTTTGGTGTCAGAGCATGTTTCAACCTTGGAACCTTAGACCCATTGCATTTAACCTTTTTAACTTTACTCAGAAGGCTCGCCGACGTGAGAGAGGTCATGGTCAAACCCATGTGGCATCAGCTCATGATAAGCGAGATGTAGAGGACACTAGGGTAGATGCAGGAGTGGATCAGGAACCTCCACCTATTCCACCACAGAATCCTAATCATGAGGTGTTGAATGCTCTCCAGAATCTGGTTGGTATTCTTATGGATAGGTTTCCAGCAGGAGATCACATAGCAGGACTAGGGGAGAAGCTTGCCAATGAAGTAGGATTCCTCCTCCTTGATGTATTAAGGAGTAGGAAGAGCAGGAGGGGGTTTCTGTTCACATGGCAGGTCCACCCCAAGGATTTCTACCTCAGGCAGGTAGAGGAGCACCCCAGGACATGGGGGACAAGATTAAGGATTTGATCCACCGTAGACCACCACCCTTTTCATGAGCCACAAATGGGATTGAGGCCGAGGCATGGTTACTGAGTTTAGAGAGATGCTTTGGGTTACGCACATGTGAGAGAAATGTGCGAGCTCATTTGGCAATCCTCTTGTTGAGAGGAGGCGCCTCGGTTTGGTAGCGAAAGGAAGTGTTCAAAAGTAAATTGGTTATTGATGTCCTCTCTCGGGAATCTTTTTTAGAGAGATTCAGGGACCGTTATCTCTTATAGCATTACAGGTAGCGCCATATAAATGATTTTCATGATTTGTAGCAAAGGGGTTTATTTTTTTCTCAGTATGAGAGCAGATTTCTTGAGCTTCTACCTCACATAGAGTACGTGAAGGATGAGAAGCTCTGTGTCAACCACTTTGTTAAGGGGTTGAATCCTTCTATTTTTGGACTAGTGCGCATGGTAGCACCAGTGGATCTATGAGAGGCCTTAGAGAAGGCCTTGATTGTAGAGGAGGTATAGGATAGAGGGAACGATACATAGGATCAACCACAGAACTAAAATTGTGTACCTCAGAGTATAGGATATCAGAGACCTCCTTGGAAGGGAAATAAGAGGCTCTCATCAGGGACCTTTAGAGCCCCATAGCCTCAGCCACAATAGACTCAACAGAGTCAGAGGACAAGACCGACACAGGGACAGCAGGGCTTCAAGCATAGGGCCCTAGATGAGATCAGACATCACAAGCACCCTACACACAACCAACGAGAACTCAGCAGATCTCTCACGGTGGATTTAGTGACTCTAGTAAGACAGGGGGATCACAGTACACTAGATCATAGGGCATATAGATGCAGTCCCAAGGACCTTGTTTCACATGCAGAGCCATAGGGAATTTTTATAGGGACTATCCCCAGGGAGGTGGTTTGCATCCCGCAACATCAGAGGCCACGGTTGGGGACTTGGGAAAGTCCCATAGAGTTCTTGCAGTAGTTGATAACTTCCAGGTTGAGCATTAGGCCACAGTGATCAAGGCAGCAGGTATGATTCTAGGTAGTATCATCACTATCCTTTTTGATTCAGGAGCTACTGATTCTTTCATTTCCCCATTTATAGTAGAGCGTTGCGGGCTAGTGGCAGCTAGACAGGAGGTGAAATGGGAAGTGGAGTTAGCATCAGGTGCTAGGGTATTAGTTGATTCCGTAGTCTAAGATTGTCAGTTATAGATAGGAGATATGACCTCTATGATAGATCTAAAGATCGCCCCTCTTGGTTCTTATTGTGTAGTTCTTGGCATAGATTGGCTTTGCGCCCACAATGCCAAGATGGATTTTAGACAGAAGAGGGTCGAATGTATAGATGGTTTAGGTTCACCCATGGTCATTTTAGGGGTCCAGAGACCCATATCTCTTCATTTGATCTCTTCCATGTAGCTTAAGAGTTGAATGCGTAAGGGATGTCAGCTATTTTCTATTACCATCAGTGATAGAGAGGAGTAGAAGGGAACCTCCCTTGATGACTTTCCTATGTTATGGGAGTATGCAGATATTTTTCCCTCGAAGCTACCTGGTATGCCCCCACCTAGGGAAGTTGACTTTCATATAGACCTTGTGCTCAAAGTTGTGCCAGTATCTAGAGCCCCTTACATGATGACTACTCACGAGCTCAATGAGCTCAAGATTCAGTTGGAGGAGCTCTTGGAGGAAGGGCACATTTGCCCTAGTGTTTCACCTTGGGGAGCACCCATCATCTTCATTAAGAAGAATGATGGATCACTTAGGTTGTGTATGGATTACCATCAGATTAATAAAGTAACCATCAAGAATCGGTATCTTCTCCCTAGGATCAATGATTTGTTTGATCAGCTTCAGGGCACCCGAGTATTCTCTAAAATAGATCTGAAATCTAGATACCATCAGTTGCGGATTATGGAGAGTGATATCCACAAGAAAACATTCCACACAAGATATGGCCACTATAAGTTTACCGTGGTTCCTTTTGGCCTCATGAATGCTCTAGCAGTTTTTATGAGTCTTAAGAATGGAGTGTTTCGTACCTTCTTGAGATAGGTTTTGCAGGGCTTGAGAGATAATTAGTTATATGGCAGTCTGTTGAAGTGTGCTTTCTTTAGGTCTGAAGTCCACGACCTTGGCCATGTTATATCAAGAGATGGGATAGCAGTCGACCCATCAAATATTAGAGCCATCATGGATTGGCCGACACCTACCACTGTGTCATAGGTCAGGAGATTCATGGGGTTAGCAGGCTACTACAGATGATTTTTTGAGGGCTTCTCTAGAGTGACACACCCTATCACATCCCTTCAGAGAAAGGAAAAGAGATTTGAATGGAAAGAGAAGTGTGAGAGAGCCTTTCAGGAGCTCAATAGAGCCCTTACTAGCACACCTATCCTAGTTGTGCCTGATCCTTCAGCGGACTTTATGGTATGCACAGACGCACCCTTAGATGGACTTGGAGCATTCCTTATGTAGGATGGATGAGCCATTGCCTATGATTCTAGGAAACTCAAGACTCGTGAGCTTAATTATCCTACACATGACCTTGAGTTAGCAACAGTGGTCCATGCATTAGTGAGGTGGCGTAATTTTATTTTGGGGCACCATTTTGAGCTCCATTCAAATCACCAGAGCCTCCAGTACATTTTCACCCAGCCTAATCTTAATGCCCAACAGAGGAGGTTGATGGATTTCCTTTGTGCATATGATTTTGATGTCCACTACATCAAAAGGAAGGTGAATGTTGTAGCAGATGCCTCTAGTAGGAGGTGACATACACTCTCCTCCATGACTTGTGGGATAGATTTGAGGGATTGCATACTTCATTACTTGCTTGAGGATGAGTTCTATTTGGAGTATGTTCAGTTGGATAATGATCAGAGGCCCCTTAAGGGGAAATTTGATGATTATTCCTTAGAATATGATGGAATTATTTTTCATAGGGACTACATATACGTCCCTGCACCTGATGGGTTGCATGAATTCATTATACTTGAGGCTCATAAAGCACCATATGTAGCACACCCCGGGGTTAAGAAGTTGCATGCAGATCTGAAGCAACTCTATCACTGGCCAGGTATGAGCTTGCACATTGCTAGCATTGTGGCCAGATGTATAGAATGTCAGAGAGTTAAGGCAGAGCATAGCCATTCAGGTGGACTTCTTCAGCCGCATGAGATACCGGTGTGGAAGTGGGACACCATTTCCATGGACTTTATTGTTGTTTTACCTATGTCTTCACACCGCCATGATGCCATCATGGTGACAGTGGATAGGTTGAAAAATTTTTCCCACTTCTCACCCATATGCACCACTTTCACAACACTTGCAGTAGCACAAGTTTTCTTGTGAGACAATGTCAGGCTCCATGGCATTCCTCATAAGATCATATCAGGTCATGATTCTCTCTTCACCTCATCATTTTGAAGGGAGTTAAAGAAAACATTGGGCACCAGGCTCAATTTTAGTATAGCCTATCACCCTCAGATAGATGGGTAGACTGAGAGAGTTAATCAGGTATTGGAGGATATGTTGCGTATGTATGTTATGGATCACCAATCTAGATGAGAGGAGTACCTTCACTTAGAAGAGTTTTCCTATAATAATGGGCATCACACATCCTTGGGTATGCCTCCTTATCAGATCTTGTATGGAAGGTCATGTCAGACACCTTTGAGTTGGGACATAATTTCAGCTAGACCAGAATTGGTCAGGGACATGGAGCAATAGGTAGTTTTGATTAGGGAGCGTCTCAGAGAGGCTCAGGATAGACAAAATAAAAATGTAGACATGAAGAGGGTTGATAGAGTCTACATGGTTGGAGACAAGGTATTTTTGAGAGTGCATCCGCATAAGAGTGATCCATTTTTGAAAGGGCTCTAAGCTCGCACCTCATTTTGTAGAACCTTTCAAGATTTTGGAGAGGATAGGCTCAATTGCCTATTGTCTAGCTCTGCCACCTAGCCTATCACGCATCCATGATGTTTTCTATGTATCTATTTTATGAAAGTATATTTATGATGAGTCTCACATTATTCACTGGGATGCCTTAAAGGTGGAGTTAGATGGTCAGTTGGCTTTGGAGCTCATTCGCATACTAGCTCGACGGATGTTGGCCCTTCGAGGCCAAGAGATGGATAAGGTTAGGGTCCAATGGGATTGTTATGATGAGGTCACAGCCTCATGGGAGGATGCAACACGCATGAGACATGAGTACCCCCACCTTTTTGATGAACTCCAGGAGGAGGTTCATGCCTAGTGGGGGAGGATGCGAGGTCCTACCCGATCATCCATTTAGAGTTGATACTTTCATGTTATATTTATCTGGATGATACATTTATTTTGATACATTAACGTAATGGATTTTCATAGTATAGTTATCTGATGTTGACTCTATTTTGATGATGTTAGATGTATTGTTTATTACATATGATTTTCAGATCTATATGAAATAAATGTTTGAACCAAATTCCTTTCTTATGTCTAAATTTTCAAATTGATCATGTGACATGTAAATGAGGAATTCAGGCTCAATTCTGCAAATGATCCTTACTGCTTAATTTAATATGTTAGATAAGTGATTTTTTTTAGGATTTTGTGATTTACCAGTTATATGGATATGAAGGCCTAGTTCTGGAAAAGGATTTAAATTTTAGGGTTAGATGAATATATCATAATGTATAATATCATTAATGTGTAGATTCTTCCTTGGATTACTGATGCTTTGTTCAAGTGTGCAGGTGGTTAAACCATGGTTACAAATTGGAGAAACAAGATTGGGCTATTGTGAATATCCTTGTGAAGCCAAGGTTAACCCTAAAAAAGAAAATAACCTAATTGTAAATTTTATATATGTTGTAAATATATTTGCTTATAGTTTTGCTAACTTCTTTTAAGCATGCCATTGTGTAAATGTGAGGTGCATTTGTAGTGTCAATTGTCACATGTTTTGTGAGATGGCATGCCCATGTAGATTTTAAGGTTTAGTTTCACCCTAGGTTATTATGTAGTGTTACCATATGGGGTAAGCTTGTCTTGGAAACCCAAAATCTTGAGTACTATCCTTGAAGTTCAAAAGTAAACTCTAAATGAGTTTATGATGGGTTATAATGAGTCCTATAGGATAGTTAGAGTTAAAAATATCTAGTCTTTTAGTAGTACTATGGGTTAGGAGTTGTTTTTTTATTATTTTGATTGTCAAAATGTCATTTATGGGCCTTCTTAAATACCTTTCTTGATTAGTGGCGAAAATGGGGAAATGGAAAGACCATCACCTTCCTCAAGATAGTGGAGTATCTTCCATACATGAAATTGGCCAAGTATTAGAGAAAAGGACTCATGTGTCATCTCTCTTCTTTCTGGGAAAGAGGTAGAGTTGGAGAGAGATCATTTTAGGGAGAGGGGAGAGGAGAGTTAGGGTTGATTGTGCACTCACCATTTTTGGAGACTTGTAGATTGTGCTTGGAAGATTTTTCTAGTTTCAAGCCAAGGGAAGGATAACTAGGAAGGGGAGGGTCTTCTCAACCACCATCCATTAGCTAAGAGTAAGGTTGGTACTCCTAAATTTCCATGTGTGAAATTTGGTATTTCTTGTTTTCCCATAGCTTGATGACTTCTTTTAGTACATATTTTCATGTTGATTAAATGTTGTTGTGATAGTTTGTTAGTAAAGAAAATTATTTTTGATACTTCTATTTTTCCATTTTGTTTGGTGTTTGTTTATGGGTGTGAATGACATGTATCCCCCTTGGGAGGGAGGATAAATTCATTTTTGGGTGAAGGGCTTAGTTGGGAAACCATGTTAGTGTAGAGTCACTTCTTGGGAAGAAGAGGGATGTAGCATGGATGTTATGGGCTTCATGTGCCAAATTTTCTTGTAGATTTTCTCTTGGGGAGATAAGGGTGTGTGGATGCGTTTATGGAGCTCTTGTTCATTTAAAGTAAAAGCCTTGGGAAGACATGTGAAAATTGTGCATATTGAAACAATTTTGTTATGGCATTCTCCTACATGGTTTGAGAGTTGTTTATGTGTAGTGTTTTGCTTATGTGTCACCCAGCCTCTTCTTGTTTTTCCCTAGCTCGGGGGTGGCCTCAAAGAGGCCTAGGATGGGAGGTGAGCTCCCATGGTTTATTCCATAATTTGGTTGGAGATTTGTAGTTGTTCCTTTTCTTGGAGGGATTTATGTTCAAAGATAGAGATGAAGAGATCAGTTTTGTTATGAGATGTTATTTGTGAATTTATTTAAAAACCCAAGCCATAGGGTTAATGTCTTGTATAATTGAGATTCTGTAAATTTGATATAATTATGTACTAAAACCTTATTGGGTTGTTGTTTATTAGTAGTATGTAAATGTTAAGTTGCTGGATATTTTGGAAGTATTGTTTTTAAAAAAAAAAAATTGTAGAAGGAAATTATTAAAGAAGGAAGAAGTGTATTATTGTTTTTGTTTTATGAAATTTCATACAATACAACACTCCCGTGTTATTAAGGACTTAACTGTAAGATTGATTAAAGAAGAGAATTTTCTCCCTTATGATAATTTTGGGTTATATATATGCATCAATGAGATTGTATAAAGACTGTAATCTTAATAAGCTACTTTTGATTTTAGTTTCGTACGATTAAAGTTTTGTTAATATATTGTAGCATCTTTTATGATGTTATTCCTCTTATTAGATGATTTCCTAGTTAAGGAACTTTAAACTTTACTTAAGTAATATATAGTATGTATTATTATTATTTTTTTTTAAATTCTACTATGTTTGACTAATGTAGTCTACTAGTTGCTTAAAATATATATTAGTACATCATTTGTTTCTATAAAGAAATATATGTATACTCCTTTATTCCCTTAATTAAGCAGAAATGATATGCATATCACAATAATGTGTAGAAAGACTTGATAAATTTAAAAATCAGATTTGAAACAAAAAAAAGAAGGTGAAATGCATACCCCATTTATGTTCAGAACATAGTTGATTAATTTAAAACTAGATGTGAAACAATATAGCATCTAATTCTTCTATCTCAAATTTAAATATGTAGAAGGACAACTTATTTCTAGATTTTATTAGAAATATATTGTAGCCTACATAGTCATAGATCCTTACTCAGAAAGAATTATAAATCTTTACTTTTCATAGACATCAATATCTTATTTTTAAATTACTGATCTATGTATCTAATGTTTATGTATATATAAACATAGATATATAAATATATCCATAATACATGCATAATCAAATCAGTTTTCTTTTAGAACATGGAATATTCTACAGCCATTAGTCTGTTGTTACTGTGTATTTAACAACAAGAATATATATATATATATATATATATATATATAAACTTATATATAAACATAATATAAAAAAAAACAACAAAAAATATATATAATACATTTTTTTTTTAAAATTACAAAGGAGGGAGGGGTTGAGCATAGCCCAACCCGCACCCGCGGTGCCATTCTGCTATGTCGGGGAGAGGGTGGGAGAGCCGTGGCTCCTCACCCACCAGTGGTGGTCTCTGCCACTACAGCTAGTGTTGTGGGTGGTTGCGCCACCTCATGTGGGTGGTAGCCGAGCCCACCCTACCCCGTAACTCCCTTATCCTCCATACGTGGCCGGGAATGGTGCTGTGCACCTGCCTTGAACCAAAAATAATGCCCTCATTCGCGCAGCCTCCTAGCCCATAGAAACACCAACATTTTGAGCCAGACGTATATACATGTGTATGCAAATATATTTGTATATACACTTTAGGTATATACACATATATTTGTGTAAACACGTATCTTCTTCCTCTCCATCCTTGGCTGGCTTCTCCATTGCTACAACCAGTCTTGCCCAAGAGAATTCTTAGAGAAAATATGGAGGATATTTAGGCTAGGGTTAGAAAGAAAAGAAGGAAGGAAGTTATCTTCATTTTAGGTTTCATATATTAGAGCCCTAACCCTAATTTCAAATTAGGGTTAGGGATCCTCTAATGGAAATGACATTCTTATTAAAATATTGTTTCTCTTGGGAGATTATTATTTTCCATCTTATGATTAACTTAGATGTAGCTAATAGAAGCAATGATAAGGAATAAGAGTTTAATTTTAATGAATTTTAATAGGATATTGGTAGTTTATTTTAAGCATATAATTTAATGTGCGGTTGTCCTATTATAGAGATGATGTTATTAAATTAATTAAATAAAATTTATAAAACTAGAAGTTTTCTTATAGTTGGTTAAGTATTAAGTGTGTTCATCTAATACATTAAATTACTGTTAAAACTCAAGCCACCTTTATACCAAATTTAGGCCAAGTCTAAATGTTAGCATTGCCATTTTAATAATTAATAGATATGTTTAACTAAATGATTCTTCTCAGTTTATTATTAGATTTAAGTCATTAATACATTTTTAAGTAAAAGTATGGTGAAATTAAATGAATAAGAATTGAAATTTTGTTGCAACCATTTAATTTTAGTATGATAATGTCCCTTTAAACTTCAATTTTAAAATCTAGTTTGCTAAATAGAGTTAATAAATAGAAAATCTATAATTTAATTATTAGAAACGATTAAGACATATCATTATTAATAACTCTATTTTATCGCTAGCTGATGTGCGACCTTTTAATTAAGATAAAATGGAACTAGAAACATTGAAGTTTCATCAAGGTTGTTAAGTTTTAGGATAGCTGCAAATGTAATAGCACTCTATTTTGTATGTGTTTTTCAAATGCAACAATCTCTCTTTCATTTATATTAGGAATGAGGCTTGGAGAGACATGTCCCTTCATGGGACATGTCTATTCATTATTATTTATAAGAAAGGACATGCCTCTTCCTATTAATCATAAGTTAATCAATCTTATAATGTTTCATCAATCAATTATTAATTAAGAATAATATAATAATTTAATATTAAATATTAAATTTCATATGATTAATAATAATATAACATATATAATATATTATTATTAATTGACATGTATTATATATATTCTAATGATCATACGACTGAAGCTACAAACATCAACACTCCCTCTTAGCTAGGGAGGATGATCAAACAGAATGTGTAGTGGTCTCCTATGTAAACACTTATGACCCTCACTATAGCTATACAAAACATCAACACTCCCTCTTAGCTAGGGAAGATAAAATGTACATCACAATAAGTTCATAAATTGTGAAGGTTTGTTCTCAAGTGAATTTCCTCCATC
>MU226925.1:5681837-5700042 GCA_018584345.1 Thuja plicata | reverse complement strand
CCTTGAAAATCCTTATGACCCTTAAGATGTAGAGAGAGGCATCTTAAGGGGTTGTAATGGGTCCTCACCTTCTCTCTCTCTCTAAAGAGTCCTATGACTATTAATGTGTTCTAAGGGGTTATAATGGATCTTAATGTTATATATTGGATCTTAATGGGTCCTAAGGGATCGTAATCAGTCCTAAGGATTCCTAGGACCACTTATAACCCATTAGAACCCCTTAAAAAACATTAGGACACATTAGGACACATTAGAGCCCATTAGTGTGTCCTACAATGATTAATGAATTTGAAGGGTCCTAAGATGTCCTAATGTGTCATAAGAGATCCTAATGGGCCCTAATGTGTCCTAAGGGGTTGTAATGGTTCCTAAAGGATTATAGGACCACTTAGGACCCATTTTCACCCCCTATGATATATTAGAACCTCTTAGAACTCTAAAGAGTCTCTCTCTCTCTAATGGGTCCTATGACTATTAATGTGTTGTAAGGGGTCCTAATGAGTCCTAATGTGTCCTAACGGGTCTTAAGGGGTCGTAATGGGTCCTAAGGGTTCCTAGGACCACTTACAATCCATTAAAACCCCTTATGAGACACTAGTACACATTAGAGCCCATTAGTGTGTCCTACGATGATTATTGTGTTCTAAGGGGTCTTAAGAGGCCCTAATATGTCCTAAGGGGTCGTAATGGATCCTAAGGGGACCTAGGACCACTTAGGACCCAATATGATACATTACAACCACTAAGAACCCTAAAGAGTGTCTTTAATCAAGTCAAGGGCTTAAGATTATAATCAATAGTCCACTGAGAATCATGTTAAGACAATGTGCTGATTACTGAAATTTGGCTAAGTCTGAAATTTCCTAAAAACCCTCAAAATCTTGAATCTTTATCTTAACTCATATGAAGCTTAAACTACTCTCAAACATCCTGGAAGTATATACATAAAATGTAACTGAAGTATAAGAAAGGTGTATCATCTTAAAATGGAAGCACTTCCATTTTAAGAGAATTTATCCCTCCTTAGGGGATGTATCTGACCTCTATCACATCATCCCCCTGATCTGCCTCTCTTTCTATCATTTCCTGACCTAATTCCTGCATTCTGGGTTGCAGAACTCTATTTCTGGGATACAAGGACAGGGTCGACCTCCTAGGACAAGGTCGATCTCAACCCTGACCTAGGACAGGGTTGATCTTGACCCTTCCCTAGGACAGGGCTGACCTTGACCCTGTCCCAGGGTCCAAATCCTGGGAACTTTCTGTTTCCCAGATGTCGGTCCTCACAAAAAGTTTTCTCCCGCTCCCAGGTCGGCTATTTTGGGTTCCGAAGCGTGGATTCCTAAATTATATTTAATATAGGTCCTCTCCTAGGGGTAAATTCTTAAATGGTGATTTAATTATCCTATGTCAGCCTCCTTAGAAGATTGTGCCCTAATTTCATATAAAAGGGGAACTTTCTCCCTCATTTTCTACTAAGCCTCCTAACGATTATCAAGCGAAATCAAGTGATCCAAACTCAAGCAAGCATCTATTTTCCTACATGTTTTCAAGTAATTGAAGGTTTTCAAGTTCTCCATTGAAGATAAAGGATTCAAGCTTTCAAGTCTTTGAAGGAATTTGGTTCAAGCATTCAAGATTCATCCTCCAAACCCTAGATCTAGCCATCATGGTGGTGTGATCTTTCTTCAAGATCCTTTGTGCATCCTCAAGACTCTTTCATCATTCTTCCAAGGTGGATTTCAAGCATACAAACATGAAGGTTTATGGTCTTTAAGGTTCCATGCTTTCATACATACATATTTGCATACATTTTGAATTACATTAGCATATCCATTGAATATCATAGCTTCATTATTAGATTCAATTCTACTACTTGCTAGCATTATATATTTTATTGATTTCAAGGTTAATTCCTAAATCAGGGTTTGACTAAGGAAAACCCCTCCCCCACAACAAACAAACCTTTCTTTTTTGTAGGTACAGGTGCGGGACTGTAGATCTGAGACCAGATCTGGATACCCTTTTCAAATTTCTTTTGGACTGTGCGGACAGGGACACTTTCAGATTTGTGCAGGACAGGGTTGGCCAAAGTAGTATAGGGTCGACCTTTTTCATAAGACGACATCAGAACGGAAAAATATTTTTGGGTTTTGTTCATCTCTGCGTTCGGGATCAACTGCCAGATTTTCCAGAAACAGTCTACAGACCTCAGAAAATAACATTCTTTGATCTGCAACATTTCAAGGTTAGTACTTTTCTATCATTCATTTCAATTCAAATCCTTAATCATTCTAAATATATCACACATTTACATTAATTCATGCCACATTTTAAGAGGGAAACCTAGGATCTCCTTCTTTATTCTTATTTCTAATAGATTGATTCACTTACGCATTGATCCTTTTTGGGTTGATCAATTTGGATCCTTCCTTTGTGCATTTAAGAATAAAAGGGAATATCTTATCTTTCCCTCCACTCTAAACATTAAATGTAAAGGTGATAAGTGGTTTGAGTATCAAAACACTCTTATTCTATAAACATCATTTTTCTCCTTTACAAAAGGAAGAGTATGTAACTTATGTAATGTTACATTTTATGTATTGGCCTAGTGTTGAAATTGGTTTGGCAGGGCCTGTTGGGCTTTCTTCCTCCCTCCTTTAAGAATTTTTCATAATTTTTCATAGGGTGTACGCCCTATAGGGCGCACACCTTATTGGCTTTGATTTCCCAAGCCTTAGGCTCGGGCAATCAAAGCAATAGTGTGTGCGCCCTATAGGGCGTACACCCTATGGGTTTTGGGGGACCAAAAAAAAGTTTGGCACCTTTTTGGTCTCCCATCTTCATGCATATACCCTTAACCAGGTTGACCTAACAGTCATTGTATAAATCCTTTGAGCAAGGTGACATTCAGGTGGAATGTTCTAAGACCTCTAAAAAGGCCACTCCTGATAGGGTGATTAAATCCTTTAACCAGGTCACATTTAGCAATGTGTTTTATAACCTTTAACAGGGTTGGCTCCTAGAAGAGCTCACTTTAGAAGAGTGAAAACTTGGTAGCATGTTACTGGTGGTTTTTCCCAATTTGGGTTTCCACGTTAAATACTGGTGTCAACTTGTGTGAATGTTTATGTTGTATTTTACTGTTAAGTTTCTACAAGCTGATTACATTTAAACAGTAAACTGCATATTTATGTTGCTGACTTGTGCTATTTCTATCGAGCATATCTGAGTTGTTTAAAGTGCTATAAAGTTTCAATTGGTACATCTAGACCTGAGGATAACTGATTCACCCCCCCTCTCAGTTATTCTAAATTCATTCTAACAACATGCGCTTGCCTGAACCAACATCCTCCTCATCATCTTTGTCATCCTCAATCTTCATGGTTGGAGACCCAACATCCAACTCTGATTTGATAGTGTTAAAGCACTCCATAGCAGAACCCATAAAAAATTTATTATCCTTCATGTGCTTCTTCAGAGTGTTCTCTAGGGTGTCAATTTTGTCCCGCAGATTTTTCATGTTATTCTCCTCCTCTTTATCCTTATTACTAGCAATTTGGCTGACCCAGAATCCAAATTTCCTTGAAGAAGGTCAACTATAGTAGAGAGGGAATGAAAGTTGAGATTGAGACTTTTTATTTCCTTGAAGACCGATTTCATTAGTCAGAATGAGTACATCGACATCGCCTTCATAGTTTGGAGAACTCCAAAAGGGGGTTCAATTTTGTCATCCATGTCTTCTTGAAGGTGTTGCACATTTTGTTCCTGCATGTCAACCATTCTTGAAAAAGGAATATTCATAGAACTAGAAGGGACATTACCCTTCTCAGCAGACTCCAGGACAGTGGTATCATCCTCCTTGCTCACCGAATGCACCTGGCCATGACCACTTCAAGCTTTGGAGAAATGGGAACGTCATGATCTTTGGAGCTAGCATAGTTGACAAAAATAGGAACTTTCTGACGACCCACATCCCCCTCTTTTATCTTCAGGGTCAATCCCTTTATCCTTGGAAAAATGGACAAACACAGACTTGTCCTCTTCGTCACCAGAATCACTCACCGAGACCAACAGGGACTATTTACTTTTGTCTTCAGACTGGGAATGGGGGATATAATCGGTATCCATATAACCTTCAACATTCTCACCACCAGAGTCCGTATCCATACCTTTATTTTTATCAAATTTTAATTTTTTAGCAGTCGACTCTGCATTATCCTCTGCCACCCAAATCCATTCACCCGAGGCCTTAGCAGAGCCAGAGTCTCTAGGCGAGAGAATAAGAGGGCTACTAGCCGCAATTTTCTTAACATGCTCAACAATAAGAAGAATGAGGCCCTCATGCAGGATGGGCTTGCTCTCTTTTTTCCTGTGGTCGATAATACTATGACGGAGAGAATTGAGATTAACTTTGTTAATCCAGTGAATTCGTGAAATTTAAGTTGTGGCTATTAGATGACAACTTATTGAAAACTAATCTCCATAGCAAACCAAGCTCAAGCCCAATTTTGCACTTCCTTACATGCACAGGGGATCATTCAACATGTGAAAAGGTTGGATAATCCCTTTCTGCAATCAACATACATTTCATTTTATTTTGAATCATATCCTTAGTCTATATAATTATTTCATTTTACAATTACCTAGCAATTATGACTCTTCAAACATAATATGCTAGAGGCAGGAGCTCGACACTTTGCATCTCCTATTTCTATTATGTTTTCTTTGTGTTCCTAAGTAACGACTTTTGAGAAAGGAGATTCCTAGGGGTATATTTCTTTTTTAATGGCTAAGTTGTAGTATGAAAAGATGATTTGGTTTTTAGAATTCTTTTTAGCAAAAAAATAAGTTTTTGAGGATATTTTTAAAAGATTGTTTTAGACTATATGTTGTGATCTATGAAATTAATGTATCTATAATTAATTTATAGAATTTTTAAAATAATAATATAGAAAGGCCAAAATCTTGCTTAATTGACCTTCCATACCTCTTCGGCGTACCCATTACACACTAAGGTGTGCTAGTATATTTCTATAAGAATCTCTTGAAAGACAATTAAATAACCAAAACGTTTAGAAGTGACCGTCAAACTCTAGATCCGTAGCTAAACAACCAACTAAACTGTAAATTTTATAAAGATAATAATGAAAAATAAACTAAGAATTTCCTTCATAAAACAATGCATTTTAGTTTGCTGTTTAGACGTTTTGTGCTAGTAATCATATTCAACAACAACAACTAAAAAAAGAAGAGGAAGAAGAAAAAAAAAAAAAATTTGAAAAGAAAAAAAGAAAAAGAAAAAAGAGGTTAAAATACATGAATGCCCTAAATAATTGTTGAATCCTTTATACTCCATCAGTTAGAATTGTCTAAGGAGAGTTTAATAAGTTCGTCACTGACTGTAGATGGTGTCAAAACACCCAAGTCTGTGAAGAAGAGAGATATTGCTGTGAGGTGTACCTAACACGATTCCTGGCTAAAAAATATTATGAAGACACACCTCCGAATATGAAATATTTTAAAAAAAAATACTCCAATATTAGAATCAACCAAGTACCAACTCAGGAGTTGAAGTCATGCAATCTGGTGGGCAATCCCCATCGGCCATCACCATCACCATCACCATCACCATCATGCTAACAAGTACGGAGAGGATAAGTTGGGCCGCATAGACATGATTACTACACATCTGAAGCTCTTAGAGCCAAATAATCAGTGAGTTTTTGCCACCTCTGGAATATGGAGTGGGTATTTTGGGGTTTGGCTGCTGTTTGTGCAGGTTTAATTTTGTTTTTGGTCAAGATTGCAACAACGATATGGTGGAAGCCTCTGCAAGTGAAGAAGTTCTTTGAAACCCAAGGAATCAGGGGCCCTCCATACAGGCCATTCGATGGGAACTCTACAGATATATCCAGATTGACCGATGAGCAGAAATCCATACCCATGCCACTATCACATGACATACTCCCTCACGTTCTGCCCCATTATCATCAGTGGAGAAGAATTTATGGTAAACTTGTATTCTGCAATTTTTTAAGCATATGGTATTTCATTAATCATTGCAGTGGAATTCTTGCTTGGCACCATTGATTGTTTTGCTTGGGTGTCGTTAGAACTTAAAATAGTGGCTGATTAAGAAGAATGGTGAGTGATTAAGAAGAAGATGCGGGATTCTGAAGAACCTATTGATTAATAAACTTATTACATGTGATATATAGGTCAGGAATTTATTTTCTGGTTCGGACCTCATGCCAGGTTGGTTGCTCCCCGCCCTGATCTTATTAAGGAGATATGTTCCACCAATTTTGGCCATTATACAAAGCTTAGAGGAAATCCCCTTTCAAGACATCTGGCTGCACAGGGGCTTGTGGGATTGACAGGTGAGAAATGGGCCCAGCACAGGAAAATCATCAATCCTGCTTTTCATATGGATCTCTTGAAGGTAAGGCACTGAATGTTTGTACTTATGTTCTAAATTAGGACCAAATTATATAATATATATGTCGATTTTTTTAAGAGAGAAATTTATCAAGTTCCACACCCGGTTGTAATTTCTCTGCAATTTTTTTTGTTAAATGACTTATTTGGGGATCATTTTATTGTCCGAAAGATTCATTCAATTCTCAGCGAGCTTTGCTTTAAGTTACTATGAACTTAGCCTACAAAATTCTAGTAGATCTGTTTTTTATTTGTGGTTTTGGCTCGACATTTTATCAAACGGCTGCCGTGCATCCATGGCCATGCCATATAAAACCCTTTCAAGTTTGATTAGACATTTTTCCAAATAGTTGTGCTACATCCATGCTATAAAAACCCAACAGAAGACTAAGATTTTCGAAAAGTTTTGATATGATGCTTTTATATAACTAGCATACAAGAGCTACTTTTAGTAAAGGATATTTTTTCAGAGAGAAATTAGGACTAAAATGGTGTAATATACAAAACAAATTTTTAAGGGAGAAATGCATTTTTATACTCTGTATATCAGTTTCTGAAACATTCCTTCAGGATATGAGGATTGTTTATTATATAAGTAATTGATCAGTTTTTGAAACATTCCTTCAGGATATGAGGATTGTTTATTATATAAGATGATTTAAATAGTCTTTTGACTATTTTTTATTATCAAAATAGTCAAAGGTTGTAGTCCAACTGATTGATCAAAAGATTGGAGTGCAACTGATTGACCAAAATTGATGTGGATGCCAGGAAATAAATTTTGTTTATTATACTGGCCGGTACACAATAGACCTGGTTCTCTTGAATTCAGATACTACTGAGATGTCTTGACTGGTGTAAGTTACTTTTATCTTAAATATATTCCAGATGCATGACACTGCAGAAATAAAAATCCTCACCTTATATAAGTTATGCGGATTGTTTTCTAAATAATCTTTATATTGAATACTCATAATTTCATAGGAAGATATATTCTGTCATACTAAAAATACATATTTTTATTATACTATTTCTGTGATTACAGGGTATGATTCCAACAATTGTGAAAAGCAGTGCCAATATGTTGGATGAATGGAGTAAATTGATATTGTCAGGTGCCTCGGAAATTGATGTGCAAAAGGAGTTCCGCGATCTCACAGCAGATATTATTGCCCGCACGGCATTTGGTAGCAGCTTTACAGAGGGAAAGCATATATTTGATATGCAGGCCAAACAGATGATTCTTACAGCCGAATCATTTCGCAGTGTTTATATTCCAGGTTTCAGGTGACAAACTTGAGCTTTGTAGCAGTACAAATGTCAATCTTAAATTAGCAAATAATGCAATCAACATTTAATTCTCTCTTTCCCTGTAATGTTTTTCTTTTTTAAATTGTCTCTGGAATGGTTTTCCCATATTTGTCTGACTAGGATAAATCCCTTGGGGTTTTAGGAGGTTTTATTCATATTATGAATCTGTAATTTATTTTGGTTTCTTACATTGGTGTGTCATGTCCTCATCAGGTTTCTTCCTACTGCAAAGAATAGGCAACGTTGGAATTTGGAGAAAGAGATCAGAAGATCCTTAAGACAGGTTATAGATGCCAGGGAAAAGACAGCTGCAATGAAAAAAACAGGTAGCTATGGTGCAGATCTGCTTGGTTTTATGATGTCTGAGAGCAAGAAGCAGGCGGGAGTCAATGTAAAAAATAATGCAAGCCTAACTACAGAGGAAATCATTGATGAATGCAAGACTTTCTACTTTGCTGGCCATGAAACCACAGCAGTAGTGTTGACATGGACTATAATATTGTTGGGCATACACCAGGATTGGCAAGAGCGAGGTCGAAAAGAGGTACTGGAAGTATGTGGAAAAAACAAGTATCCAGATGCAGATAGCTTAAGTCGCCTCAAAATAGTAAGGACCATCTAACACAAACCCAAATTAACTAGTAATAACAATCATAGTTAAACCAGCACTGAGATTTGAATTCAGTTGCAGTATTTTGGATGTCAGATAAAATATTGTATGATTGTTTTGTAGGAGGGAATGATAATAAATGAGGTCTTGAGACTTTATCCACCTTTAGTGTATCTTTTACGAGAGGCATGTAAGCCAGCGAAACTTGGAAGGCTCTCAATTCCTGCAGGCACTCAAATTGAGCTTCCCATCCTCGCAATCCACCATGATCCTGCTTTGTGGGGAAATGGTGCCAGCAATTTTAACCCAGGGAGATTTAGTGAAGGAGTTGCAAAGGCTGCAAAGCATCCAATGGCATTCATACCCTTTGGAATAGGTCCAGCAGTATGTGTTGGTCAGAATTTTGCCTTGTTGGAAGCAAAATTAGTGCTGGCCATGATTCTGCAGAAAATTTCATTTGTGACTTCACCATCTTATACTCATGCTCCTTTGCATTTATTTACTTTACGACCTCAATACGGCGCTCAGGTTATCCTCCATATGGACTAATATCTGAGAACCATACATCAATGGTCATGCAGCTTCTACATATACAAACTACGAGTGTAACGTGGCAAGTTTGTACTTAGGTTTGCATAAATACATTAGAACAAATCATAGTTTTAGTATATTAGTTAGGAATGTATTGATGATGGCACTATCCAAACCAATGTATAGGGTAAACCTAATGATCATGATCCCCTCCTACTAGCCTTACTCTTGTCAATTAGTAATTTTATTTATGTTTACTATTGGTTGAGTTCTATTTTTTCTTGTTGTTTTTCATCTTCAGCTTGGACTTTGTTTTGTCTAGACTCCGAGGGTGTAACTTTCGGTAGTGGCTAAATAGTCAACTAAAACGTATCCTTGATAGAGGAATCGATTAAAAAAAAACTAAGTGTTCCCTTCGTAAGAGAATGCATTTTAGTTTGCTGTTTAGACGTTTCCGTAACTTTCTACCACTCACTCTCTTTTGTGAATAGTGTATCATAATTTTTATTAATGAAAAAATAGTATATACCTTATTCATAAAAGAAATGATTGAAGCAATGATAATTGCAAATTATCTTTAGATTATTGAAATATTTTACATTAATACTTTTTTTTTTTTTCTAAATGATGATTTTTAAAATGCTCTGATGGGTTAAATACTCATATTGATTAGGCCAACTGAGTAAAAGGGTGGTACATACAACTTCATAAAAATTAGTAATATCTCATTCATAAAACAAAGGATGGACGTAATGACAATTGAAAACAATCTTTAGATTATAGAAATATTTTTTATTTAAACACCAACCAAAACAAGGGGGTTCACCCTTACACAACCATAGCCCAAGGGTTGTCAAGAGATCAAAAACACATTACAAAAGGTGTTGGCTATTACATGTCAAGGCCATGAAGGGCACACAGTTAGTAGATTTACCTGCCTTCCTTAAAAAGGCCTCTTAAAGAACAAAGGGTCATGACTTGCCACTTATAGCAGAGAGACCAAAACAAGGCATTAACAAGGGACAACCAACACCTTGACAGGTGGAACAAAATAACAGAGGGATTTTGAAAGGCTCCCCAAGACTTATGTTACATCCCTTCCCCACCGTTTTATTTTATAACTGTAATACCTATTTCTTGTGAAGTGTGACAATGGTGGTTTATTAGTTTTCAAATAATTTTGGTTAAGTAGATTTTCTAATGAGAATAGATATGTATATCTTGTTTTGTTAATGGAAGTAATACTAGAAGGAGGAATTATATATTTCTTATGTGGAAAAATTGGAAATGAATTGCGATATAAACTCTTTGGAATATTGATGCATATTTATATTGATTTTGATAACATGAGATTATTACAATGACATGGATATCTAATCCTTCAATGTGAGTGGATGCAAGAGGATAAACCATCCCACAAGTAGGGAAATAGTATCTTCAGCGTAGGAGCTCATGAGAAAATGATGAAAGTTAGGAATGTCTGTTAGAATTCAAAGAGTTCATAAGCTAAGATCACCTACAGCAAAATACCTGTCACAAAGGCAAAGAATGGAGACAAAAATCACATAGATCTGAAAGATGAAAATATTCATTTAGAGAGAAATGACTAGGGAATTACAAAAGAATTCATAATTACAAAATGATCAATCCTAATAAAGGAGATCAAAACCCTAGAAGGGTGGAGAAACCTACATTGCATGAATAATTAATAAAAGAAATAATTATTGCATGCCTAAAGTTTAGCTTAAGTGAACTAGAGATAAAAAAGGTGACTTAATAATTAAATCAATAATGATTTAATTAATAAGTGAAAATATCTTTTTACTCTAACACCCCTCTTAAAATAAACTTAAGGAGAAGCTAAAAACCTATAAACAACTACTAAAAGTAGCAAATGGGTTCCAGCCCAACAAGGCCTGATCAGGTACCCAAGTACAAAAAAATCTCTGTAAAGAGAAGAAAATGAGAAAACCTAGTGGGAAAAACCCCTCTCTGAAAAAACATGAAGCCTAGTGAAGGACTAAAGAAGCCTCCAAAGTAGGGAAAGTCCTAGAAAATAGGAACAAAGATCAGGTAGAGAAGACTGTAATTTGCATGAGTGCCCTAAAATGACACTGCTCAAATCGGGATGGAAAACAAGGAAAACATTGGAACTCGAAGATACAGATGAAAAAAACACCAAAGTCTAAAGAGTTGATCAAAAGAAGAACATGTAGAATACCTCTGAAGCATGAAGCTGCAAAAACTGTCAAAGAACTGTTGTAATCTGTATGAGTGCCCTCAAATGACACTACTCGAATCAGGATGACAAACATGGCAAGCATCAAAACTTGAAGATACAGATGGAAAAAAACACCAAGTCTGAAGCCTCCAAAATAGGAATGAAAGAAGAGTGTCCATATGGTAAATGATCCATCTCACTGAAATGCATAGGTACTAGCCACTGCATCCGCCTAGTATATAGGAACAAATATCAAATACATAGAATAACTCCATCGAACCAAGGAAGCATATAGAACCAACAAGAAATACCCCTCGATAATGCTGATCAGGGAGAGGATGACAGATACACTGAGTCAGATTGCCAAGAAACACTGCATGATGAAGAACAAACACACACAAAATAAAGTATGATGTCGTGGATCATCAGTTGCTTGACACACATGAGGCTAATGTAGTGGAAGGAAAATACGTGACAAAGGTACAACAAACCCCCCATGACACTTTATAATATAGTGCGAGTACAATCATGCACAAAATGTGCGTGATCCCAAGCATGCATGATGACACTTTATCTCAATGTATTTGTAAAAAAAGAAATGATATAGAAAAAGATGTATATAATATCCAAGAATGACTGAAAGCTATATAAACATATGTAACAGCTAACAAGGAGTCATCCCATGCACAGAAAATGATCCCATGACCTGAAACATCCAAGATATCCACCAGAATGAAAAATGCAAAAACTTGAATAAAATATACCTAGAGAAGATACTGGTAATGAGACCCATACAAGAAGAAGGAGAACATAACCAACTTTCTGAAGACACGCGGAAGTCAAAAAATGGAGTACGAAGGAGCAATATATGGTGATTGAAGTGCAAAATGGAACCCTAAATTTGACTGGGAAAAAACCCTGCAAGACAGAAAAATCAAAAAACCAAACCTAGAAAATCAGATCGGGCTTGGAACCAGCTTTTTGATGATATCTTGTTTGGTAAGAAATGCCTCTATTTGCTCAATTTATGAGAAAAAAACTGACAGGAGGTCAAAATTGGCGGAGGTACCACACAAAAATGATTTAAAATAAATAAATAAAATTTGTCTGCCGCCTCGAAAATCACATTTTTTCGTCCGTCGCCTCAATTTATGTGCCTAGAAAATGGGCACATGCAAAAAAAAAATTGTTTGCCTCAGATGACAACTTCGCCAAATTTGACGTGCCTTATATCAAAATAGGGGTTTTGGGGCATTTTGAGCACTTCCGTGAGGTCGATTTGTGCCCAAAGTGCTCCAAATAAAAAATCCCCTCCAGATCAACACAAATAGATCTGAAAATTCAGAAATCTCAGCGCTCCATAAAATCTTCAAAAAAGCTAAGAATGGGCTGCTTTAGCAAGGCTCTGATACCATGTTAGAAATCAAAGAATTCATAAGCCAAGATCACCTGTAGCAAAATACTTGTCACAAAGTCAAAGAATGGAGACAAAACTCATATAGATATGAAAGATGAAAATATTCATTCTGAGAGAGAAATGAGAAAATTACAAAAGAATTGATAATTACAAAATGCTCAATCCTAATAAAGGATATCAAAACCCTAGAAGGGTGGAGAAACCTAGGTTGCGTGAATAATTAATAAAAGAATTAATTATTGCATGCCTAAAGTTTAGCTTAAGTTAACTAGAGATAAAAGGGTAACTTAATAATTAAATCAATAGTGATTTAATTAATAAGTGAAAATTTGACTTAATAATTAAATCAATAATGATTTAATTAATAAGTGAAAATACCTTTTTACTCTAACAATGTCATCCGAGCTCGAACCTTGACCATTGTCAGTTACTTAGGATGGGGATGTGGTAATTTGATGCCTAATTGGTCTAGCTAGTGGTCTAGCCACATAAGTCCCTCTTTGATTTTAATAAGCAGTCTTGGTAATCATTATTTAATTTATCCTTGTATGTTTTGCATCTCATTCTCATCTGAAGCATTTCATATTGATTTGATTATTCATTCAACACACACACATAATTAAATATATATGTCTGTATATTGCATTCATATGCAAAATTAATCATAATCTTATTGTAATATGATCCATGGTATTTTCATATGTTTTTATTGTGTCGGGGGTTTCTTTTGTCTGGAGTGGCAAGAGTAACTTCATCTTGCCACCTCGACAATGTATTACTCTTTCCACTCAAAGCTAAGATGCTTGGAGTTAGCAATGAAGGAAATCATTATGATTGTTGATTGTAGTGAGAAACAAAGTTTGGGGGGGGGGGGGGAATTGGTTTAGGCTCTGAGCATTACTTTTGGTTTTTTCTTTAACATGAGAATTCTTGAATTCTTGTGAATACGACTCAGTGTTGGTTCTTTTGTCTGCAACTTGAATCCATCTCTTTTGTCTGCGAGTTCAGGTAGGTATGTGGTCTCTCCTTGTTATTTACATGTTTAGAATGATTAAATCCATCTATGGCAGCAAAGAATTTCAAATATTTTACTACATTACATTTAGGAATGATCATGAAGTGACATTGTAATATCATGTACATGGATTGTGTCTTTCCTTGAGAAGTTTTGCATTCATTATTTCTTATACTATGTGAAAAGGGAATGTTTGCGCTTTGTTCAATTCATGGCCGATATGTAGGTTGCATTCATAGACATGGAAAGGAATGTCAAATCTGACTATATATGTTATTATCATCATGTTTGATTTCTTGTTAAACTTTCACATTGCTTCATTAAGTTTGATCTGTGTAAGAGGGAAGCTCATTTGTACCACAACATTGGATTTATCTTCATAAAATTGGAACTCATTCTTTGAGTAGAGTTTTTCTATGTTTTAATAGATTAATCTAGATGGATTTTTATTATTTTCCTCATACATATCATCTCTGCGTCAACTCATGTAACATCCACATATTGAAGGAATACTAATCATTTTCTTAAAGAAAAGTATATGAGATCTTTAATGAATTGGAGCATATGTTGAGGGTATATCCATGTCTCTATTATGAATGAACCAATGAGATCAAAGTCCTCTTAATCTAAATTTTCTTATGATCTTCTCATGTTGGGATCCTTAAACTGCGTAATTGCTCTTAAGGATTACAACCGAGTTTCTTGAGTAACGATTAAGATCTTTGGGTCTTAATGATAGAAAAATTTTCATGCCTCTTTGGATGTATTATGGGAAATAAAATAGTCACAATACTACCTTTGGATGGGTAGAACCTAAACATATACCTTGTGATGCCAGAGAAAATTAATGCCATCAAGATAGGGATATCCATTTTATTGGACAAGGAAGTCCATGGAATAAATTTTGTGGTGACATTGAGTACACAAGGTGTGTTATTTTACTTTTAAAACCTTGCCCAAGGTGGTACTATGCTATGGGTAGTACACATTAGTCACTAGGCCTAGTAGTACAACATTTGGATATGAAGGTCACCTAGTAGGCAAGAATGTCTTTAGCATGACTGGCTATGATGGTTTTGTTAGGATTAAGTAATACTGAGAGGGGGTGAATCAGTATTAAAACACTTCAAACATGAACTTAATAATTTCCAACTTAACCATATAATTACATAAATGAAAAGAACATAAGCATGTTAACCCCTAAGTTCTATTGATGATTAGTGACCCACACTTAGTCATTTACTTAGGCAGTTTTAGTTGGTTATGACTATGGCTGAGCTAAACATTGAAGGTCGAGCAACATTGCCGAGTTACATCATGCCGAGCCGAGTAGAATATTAAGTGTCGAGCGTCAGAGATGTGTTGTGGAGAGCATAATAGTTTTTGCATACATGTCAGAATTAATTCAAACTTTGATGTAAATGGTTGAGGCCAACTTGTATGAGATCTAAGCTGACATTTGTACGCATTTAATATTTGTCTACTGATTTAATTCAAATTTAATTATTTTATACCATGCATGGCATGAAGCCAATCAGGAAATTAGAATGCATTGGAGGTATAAACAATAGATCTGGATCATTGATCTAGATCTCACTACCAAAGCCAAAAAGGTATAATAAGATGGCTTCTAACCCTAAAAGAGAGTGTGTAAGAGAAAGAGTTATATAGAGAAGGGTTATTGTTCATGAGAGATGAATAGTAATTCATTTTGAAGAGAACCCCATATCAAGTAGAATGACAAAGCAGTGATAAGTAGAGTAAAGACATATCAGATTGAGAGATCATAGAGGTTATTGAAAAGAGAAGATCCATCATCAGCATCTGAGTGCATAACGAAGGATCACTACTTGGAACATTCTAATAGGTGTATCAGGTTAAATCTCTTAACAGAGTGGTTTTAGTAGGCCGTTTCAAATCTCTTAGCCAAGTGCTTACTTTACAGTAAGTTGAAATCCTTTAACAAGGTAGATTGTAATGATCTTTAGTTCTTAACAGAACAAACCTTTAACCAGGTAGATTTCATATTGTAATCAAACTTTTGTAGCCCTAACAGGCACACTTTATTGCTGCAGTAGTGAAGATCTTGTGGGTATCATCCCCACCCCAGTTTTACCTATTTGGGTTTCTGGGTTACCAAAAATTGTTGTTATGAGTTACATATTTGATGTTATGGATGTTATCTGATGTTAGGTTAATTTCATATATGTATGAATGTGGATCAATCTGCTTTAAGTGGTTAAGTTTTTAAGATTTGATTCACCCCCCCTCTCAATATCTTTCTTTCCCATTCTTGTACTTCCAACAATTGGTATTAGAGAAAAATTCACCAACAAAATCTTTGAATCAACTTGTGAGTTCAAATCTTGAGATGCAGGTTTACAAGTTGGGAAAAGTCATTGAGAATTAGAAGATTGAGATTCAGCTAGCATTACATCAGCTTGAGATAGCAAGACAAGAATTGAAGAAATCTTTGATGGCTAGGAAAGATTTGGCCAAACAAATGAATGATACTCATTACCAGGAAGATGATACTGCAAATCTATTTCAGAATGAAGATTCTACTGAGAGCGATACAACAATTACAGATCTATTAGAAAAGAATAATGCACTGTGTGAAGAAGTTAGAAACCTGAAAAGAGAACAAGAAATGCAGACAGTAAGACTATGTGAAGTATTGGAACAAAAGAAGAAAGCTGAAGATGAAAAAACTATGGAAGAAGAAGACAAAAGAGTGATATCTACCAGACTTGATGAAAGGACACATGATGTATAGATAATGACAATCAATCAGGTGTTAGAAACACTGAGAGGGGGGGTGAATCAGTGTTTGTCTATTAATTAATTATCAGCAACTTAAACATAAATCAAACATACATAAAATGAAGCTTAACATAAGAACTCATAACACATGATATGATTATGGGGAAACCTTGATCAAAGGAAAACCCCAGTAGGAATTAATCCCCACAAATATTGTACTAGGTATAATGAACCTGTTAAAGTTCCTTTGCCCTGTTAGAAGTAGTCTTTACAATATGAGTACAATGACCTGGTTAAAAGTCTGACCCTGTTAGGAGTCTTTTACAAAACCCTATTAAAGGTATATGGCTCACTTCCTAGGCTCACTGCCCAATAAGATGAAGGCTACAGCCTTTTGAAAGATGATATACACTATATCAAAATGAACTACTATGATGACACTGCTGTCTGGTCAGTTTCATGTATGCGCGAATGCTCTTACTCTCTTAAAGAGCTATATCATATACTGACTTCATTGTATTGCACTTCTGTATCTTCCTCTTACATAATAATCGATGCTTGTAACATAACTTTACATTACATACTTCTATGTTTATATCCGAATAGGTGCGACCCAAAACAAAACACTAGTCAGCCCTAAAACAAAATATACAACGCTTCCAAAAAAGTCAGATCAAGAGTATTTACTACAATGTTAATTACATAATTACAAACATAGAACCAAAGGTGCTTAGCCATTACATTACAAAATAATTCACGCTGACCAAAATAGTAGTCGGCTTCCATGCTCTGTCTTCTGGACTGCTGGTCTACTGATCTGCCTATAACTTTTCTGTAATGTTATTCTGTACTATGCATGTCTGGATGTAGCATGTACATGTGTCATACAACATATATCTGAATGCGCATATGCTGAATCAATCTCTCACACATGCGCTGATGTGTTGATCGCTGGAAATCTTTGTCTGCCTTGTTTTCATACTTAGTCATTTTGTCTTTCATGACAGAAACTAAACATGACTTTTTTGCCATGATGACAACACAAAATGAGTCATGCATCCTCAGGAAGTCAACTTGCCAACAATCTCCCCCTTTGTCATTTATGGCAACAAAGGAATGTGGCCAAGTTACTCAAAATGACTTAACACAAAATGTGACTTGTATATCATAACATCTTATTGATATATACATATACTTTTCCACATATACACATTCTATATTACTCCCCCTTTGACATTAATGACAAAGGTGTACAAAATCTAGTAAGTCTTCTGCATACTTACTCCATGTAAACTTCAGGGTATATAATTTGAAGAGATTGAATATCTTTCTGCCAAAATACTTTCATAGCATCAACTGTCTGAAGATGTGCGCATAGGGCATATGTCAATTTCTCCATTTTTATCAGATCCATGCAAGGACCTTGATCATATGTCACCATGGTGTCATCAATCTGTTTAATGTTCTCATTAAGGACTTGTAGAGATGGCGCAAGTGCATTTCTCAACTAGGTTTGTCTTATTCTCATCTTGCTGATTTCCAATTTTTCCTTCTCAATTTTATCCAACTATCCTTGATAGACTTTATTGCATATGTTCATGTCTTGCATGGATGATTCAACTAATTTTCTGATGCTATCCACTATTAAATCTGCCTCTTCTACCTTTTTGGTGTGCTTAGAGGTGAACTTCACTCTATCCATGCAGTTTGCTATGACTCTCTTGCCTTTAGCTGCCAACTCTTTCAGTATGGATCGCCCAATTTTTAGGGAGTTCAAGTCTAAGGTAAAGTTCTTTACCAAATCATTCAGTCTCTCCTTCTTGTATTCATCTTCTGCAATCTTAGTAGCAGAGTCTACTAAGCTTATAAAGTGTGATTTGAAGTTTGATAAAATGT
>MU226925.1:5657951-5681012 GCA_018584345.1 Thuja plicata | reverse complement strand
TCTTCCTCTATTGCATGTCTTTTCATGATCTCCAATAAGTTCCATAACTAATCCGGTATCACTGTCTTGAGTTCAAGAACTGTCTTCTTAAACTTGATCATATGAGATATGATCATAGAATGTATCTTTGTCTTATCAATTTCTTGATATTTGTCATAGACTTTAGAAAGTGTATCTAATCTCCCTTCATTTACAATCCTGTTCCTCAACACATTTAGACTAGGTCTAAATCCTACCTCAGGAGGAGCTAGAGTATTCTTTTCTTTGCTCCGAGTGTTCCTTGAGGATGGGTGATTTGTGGGCGCTTTTTTTCTTCCTCTAGTATTCTTGCTTGGTGTAGACAGTGGGGATGAGTCTAAATCAATGGTGGTAGAGGGTGTAGAGGTGCTCTCTACTTTCTTCTTCTTCTGGATTTGTTCATCTTTCTCAAGTTCTTTTTCTATCTTGGCATCTCTTGCTTTGTTAAGATCTTCTTGAGTAACTCCATGAACTTTTAGTATGTTAGATGTAATTCTGGATGCTTTCCTTTTATTATTAGCATTGTGTAAGATAGTATCCACTTCATTGGTCTTCTCTCTATAGGTGCCCCACCTAGGCTCATTAGGATCTTTGGGCGCAGACAATAGAACTTGTGCATATCCTTCTAAAACATGTTCTTCCACTTCATAACCGAGAGGATGAATCCATTTGGTTCTAGGTTAAACTACCTCCATGTATGTGCAATCTGTTTCTACCATGAAACATATGGTATCCTTAGATTTGTCAACTATCTTCTCAGATAGTCTAAACCTATTCTGCATTTTGATCCTGAATGTCTTTATATTCATATCCATGGCATCCCTTGCACTGCTCTCTAAAGTAAACCTAACAGAAATTTGAGACATTGTGGGTTTGCTCCTGTCTAGGTAAAGGTTTGCAACCTTTCCAACTATATGGAAATACAAGTAAATGATCAAAGATCCAAACTTGAATGTATTGCTTCTTTCATGCTTGATGATTCAAATGTTGTCAATCAATTGACCGTGCAAGATCTCACATAGGTTGTATTGAGTGTTGTCCTTTACCATTCTGATAGCTGCTAGGACTGTTGCTGCAAAGACACTGTTCAACCTGCTTGCTTACTGAAACTTATACCCAAGTATCATTGTTAATACTTTTATGTCATCTTCTTTGATAGGGTCAACTATCATTCTGCGCTTGTCACTTCAACATAGGCAAACTTTCTCAATTTGTTTCTTGATATCCTTACCAGTAGGAAAAACTGGTCCAGTCTTGGGAAGTCTGGTTAATTCATGGATTATTTCTATGGTGATATGCACAGGGACCTCACCAATCCAATAAAGATCATCATGTATTCTTCTTAACAAAATCTTCACCCACTTTGGCTCATCAAACTCATGTGCATTCGAGTATTCAAAAATAGGGTTATCTATCAAGTGCGCGAACTCATCCTTCAATGTGTAATTAGGTTTCATCATTGATCCCATATGAGTGGCTATGCTGACATCTCCTACTATTTCCTTCTTACAGTAAAAATACGCGCGGATATCTTCCACATGAACAACACCTAGCGGGGTTTTGGAGAAAGCCCCTTCCACATCATCCAGTATGGATTTGAATGGATGCCTCTTGAATACAAATCTCTTCCTCTCTGCTATATCAAACACAACTAGGGTTGCCATACTTACTTGGAACTTTCTTAAGTAGGGTTTCATGAAATTTTAAAACGGCGCAACTGCTAGGGTTCCATTCCAAAATTTTTGTCTATTCGCTTAACTACCAAATTTTTTATGCTTTCATGCCTTGATGTCTAGTTCTTCAATGCTCTCCAAATTCTATGCTCTTGAATGCAAGTGTGAAGAAGATCAAACACTTACTTTCTTTTATGCAATCTACTACATTTAATGTTTGCAACCGTATGCAAATTACTTAGAGATTTTGAAACTTAGATCCCGATGCATTTTAGACAGTGCGTGAATTCACATAGCAATATTATGTTTTTGTAACCATGATTTCATAGGTGCATACTCAGAGGTGAGTATACCAACCGCGCAGGGGTCCTAAGCTAGAATAGCTCCCCCTAAGACCAAGAAGGTCTATTCAAGAAGAAGTAGAGGGTGCGTCCACTATGGATGCATCAACTACTTTCAACATCATTGTCCTTCTTTACTTCAACCCAATTTTTCTTGAATCTTCATTTGCTTGAACAAACTTAACTTCTCCTTTCTCTTCAAATAGTGATTTCTTAGGATCCTCTTGCTTTTGAGTTTTAGATCTACAAAACCTTGAGATGTGTCTAGCATTTCCACATGTGTGACAAATGATAGGAGGTGTAATGCTCTTGTTCATCATGCTGCATTGCTTTTCTTTTTGTCCATTGTAGTTACATATCTGACATGTAGTGTTCTGTAGATTCCTTTGAGGTTGATTTCTCTTATTGTTTTGATTCATTCTTCTTTGATTCTGCTATGACTAATTTCTTTGATTTTTTCTGCAATGTATAGCCCTGTGACCAAATTTGTTACAAGAGAAACAATAACCATTAAAAGGTCTTACTTATTTTCAATCTCTTGCCAAATGACCATGTTTGTTACATGCATAAAAAGTTCTATTAACTTGCTTGATTTCCCTTTTAGGTATATTTGTTTTAATCTCTTCAATATTTGCTTCTTTCTTTGCTTCTGAAGATGCTTCATGAGGTTTCTTTCTTTCTTGCAATGAATTGACTTCAATTTGTGCTACACTGAATCCAAGACCAGTGGTGTCACCTTTTTGCTTTTGTGCATTGAGTTGAGATTGAAGTGAATCAGAACTTGTGTGAAGTTTATCAATCTTATCCTTTGCTTCTGTTAATTCAAATTCCAACTTCTTTTTTATGTTTTCCAATTCCACAACTTTCATTTTTGTTTTTAAAAGTTCATCATCTAGTTGTTTTCTTTCTTTGATCTTTTCTTCAATAGTAATTTGGTTGTTTGTGAGCAGTTCATCCAGATTCTCAACTTTATCTTTCAGAGACATATTCTCTTCATTGAGATTTTTGATCATTTTCCCTAAGTCACTTGTAGAACAATCTTTCAAATCTTTTCTTAGTTTCTTGATAAGCATTTGTGAGCCATCAACTTTCAGTCTAAGTTCTTCATTTTCTTTTTCAGATCTATCAAGATCTTCAAGAGCTACTTCAAGATTCTTTTTCAAATGTTTTTCTTCTGCTGAGTCCATGATCTCCTCAAGTGGTTAAACTTATTTTCTGAGGACCAGATCTCTGATACCAATTGTTAGAAACACTGAGAGGGGTGGGGGGGGTGAATCAGTGTGTCTATTAATTACTTTTCAACAACTTAAACATAAATCAAACATACATAGAATGAAGCTTAACATAAGAACTCATAAAACATGATATGATTACGGGGAAACCTTGATGAGAGGAAAACCCTTGTGGGAATTAATAACCACAAATATTGTACTAGGTATAATGAACCTGTTAAAGTTCCTTTTCCCTGTTAGAAGTAGTCTTTACAATATGAGTACAATGACCTAGTTAAAGGTCTGACCCTATTAGGAGTCTTTTACAAAACCCTGTTAAAGGTATATGGCTCACTGCCTAGGCTCACTGCCCAATAGGATGAAGGCTACAACCTTCTGAAAGATTATATACATTATATCAAAATGAACTGCTGTGATGACACTATTGTCTGATTAGTTTCGTGTATGCACGAATGCTCTTACTCTCTTAAAGATCTATATCATATACTAACTTCATTATTCGACACTTCTATATCTTCCTCTTACATAATAATCAATGATTGTAACATAGCTTTACATTACATACTTATATGTTTATATCCAAATAGGCGTGACCCAAAACAAAACACTAGTCGGCCCTAAAACAAAATATACAACACTTTCGAACAAGTCGGCTCAAGCGTGTTTACTATAATGTTAATTACATCATTACAAACATAGAACCAAAGGTGCTTATCCATTACATTACAAAATAATTCACACTGATCAAAATAGTAGTCAGCTTCCATGCTCTGTCTTCTGGACTGCTGGTCTACTGATCTGCCTGTAACTTTGTCGTAATGTTGTTCCATACTACGTGTGTCTGTATGTAGCATGTACACACATCATACAACATATATCTAAATGCGCATATGCTAACTCAATCTCTTGCACGTGCACTGATGTGTTGATCATTGGATATCTCTTTCTGCCTTGTTTTCATACTTAGTCATTTTGTCTTTCATGACAGAAACTAAACATGACTTTGTTTCCATGATGAAAACACAAAATGAGTCATGCATCCTCAGGAAGTCAACTTGCCAACATCAGGTTGACATGGAAAATCAACTGCTACTTGCAAATCAGGAGATTAGTAGGAAAGATATGGAAATGATAAATCTGAGATCTGAGAACAATCAATTGAAGGATGACTTGAGATCTGAGAAGGAACTTAATGAAAGGTTGAACAAACCCAATGAAGCTTTGACTCATTTTGAGAATCTGATGGAAGAATCAAGAAGGTCAAAAGATTCTTTTAGATTAGGTCACACTGAACCAAAGACATCTGCTGAGAAAGGAGAATCATCTAAGAATGGTGAAAGGAGGAATGCAAAGATAAAGCACAACAAGCCTGTTTTCCACCACTGTGGAAAACCAGGTCATACAGAAAACATTTGCTGAAGCAAGAAAGGTAAGTTCAATCCTAAATCTAAGTTCAATGGTTACTGTTTTAATTGCAAGAAATTTGGACATAAAGCACATGAATGTTGGGCTGAAGCAAGTGATGTACCCCCCAAACCAAGATTTAATGGTTATTGTTACAAGTTTTAGAAAGATGGTCATAAGGCACAGGACTATAGATCCAATGCTAAACAACAATGGACATCAAAGACACAAACAAAAGCATCTAAGAGTGGCAACACTTACAACTGGGATTATAATAGTAGACATAGTTTCCATTACTGTGAAGAATATGGACATGCACCTAAAGACTACTTAAAGACACATGTCAGAGGGAAATCTAAGAGTTTGATGTATGGAAGCTTAGTCTATTTTAGTTGTTTAAAGATAGGACACACTAAGAGAGAGTGTAGGACAATAGTTCCTACTCCCACTGTTGAAGAAGTAAGAGCACATATGAATAGGACATGGGTAAGGAAAACAGAGCCAAGCAGCAGTAAATCCACTGAAGTCGAGGTCACCCAATCCAATGGATCAGGTGATCACACCATCTCCAACTGAGAAATATAGGTATGTAAGGAACTGCATTCAAATTTTAAATCTTACATCAGTTCCTAATATGTAAATGTGCCAAAGTCCATATCTGCATATGATAAGATGTACCAAGACATGTTTATGACAAGTGCCGAGAAGAGTTATATGCACTATTGGTGCCGAGCTAGTTGGTCGAGTAAGTCGTATGATGGCTGAGTGTGGTAAGCCAAGTGATATGCAGGTCGTGTTAGTCGGCCAATGACAGCTGGCTTGCACTAACCTAATGGGAAAAATGTTTAATGCCTACCTACCTTGACCTTTTGAGTCTATATATGGATGAACGGTCTATTATTCACTTTTACCTTGCAATTTTTAACATTTACAGAGCGATCAAAGAAGTTACAGATTTGATCTTAGTGAAGTTTGTTTCGATAATTTTGTCAGTGTACCATCGGCAACCCTAAGTTGAACAGTGCAAAGTGTTTTCTTATCGAGTTACTCTATTCTTCATTTTCAAACCCTAACCTCAAGAGATTATGGCTACAATTTATTCCACACCAGTCAAGGGATTGGAAGAGGATTTGAATCAAATTAAGCTTGTAAGGAGTGATGCATGCGCACCACCAAACTTTTGAGCCGTTCCAGAAAGCGCAATTTTGAGTGATCTAAATGGAGCCCTCTCATCGATCCCGCCAAAGGTACTTATGATTCATGATGTAAGATCTTGTTACATGGTCAAAATTGGCAAAGTGGGCAACAACGAATTGATGAATTCCTATGACAAACTATGTGACAATGGAATTTTGAAGGACAAATTCAAACATTTAAACAACAAAGGGTTAACTTGTGCCCTAGATTTTCTGATAGAATTCAAGGATGAATGGATTAAGGTTGTCCTAAGCCGAGTTCATAATATGCATATGTGGCTGGAAAATGGACCAGTAAAGATCACAAAAGATATTATTCAATGAGTTACTGGATATCATGTTATCAGCAGTAAACAAACTATGAGAGACCAAAGTAAAGAAGAGATAGCAGCTAACACTGGAGCTGTTTGGAACAATAGAGGCATGACTATATCTACAATTATAGACTTGGAACTTGACTTTGGAGTGAGAGTGATTGCTGACAAATTCTATCAGTCGAGACGACTGGATAGTATTCCCTATATAGCAGTGGACCAGGCATGGAAGATAGTCAAAAAGAATCACACCTATGACCTTGTTGAGCTCCAGTTGACACAATTAGCCAAGAACTTACTATCAATCAGGAAAGCCAAAATTTCATCATGTAAGTTTGGCTCTTTGTTAATATGTATATTCTTCTATGTACAAAAGTCATTTCCTACACTAGGAAATATTGCTTGGAAAAAGGACAGACCCATCACTTTACAGATTAGTGAATGTATTCAGAAATTAGGCAGCAATTTCAATGGAATTATGGGAAATTATTTTGTGGAATTCAAAAAGAGAATGAGATTGAGGACAAGAGTTCCCAATTCGCTTGTGGAAAAGCACTATGATGAGATATGCTTCTTAGTGGATACAGACTACACATATATTCAGGCTGTGACACCTAGGGTATCATGGCTAGAGCCATTTCCCTATGAAGTTAATATTGATGAAGCGTTAGCAGCTATCACAACACTCCTAGCAGAGGAGATTGATACTAAAGCTAAAAGATTTGGAAATTTTGATGAAGCAAAGGCAAATATTTCAATGAATCTTAAGGAAGGAACCATGGAAAGGAAAAGGAAAAAGATTGTGAAAAATCTAAAAAAGATGGTTGGCTTTCCGAGTGATGAGGAGCTAGAGGATGCACCTCTAGACATGTCTACTGGACAAGGAGAAGATGTATCTGAGGAACAAGAAGAAGAAGTCAGTGAACCTGAAGAAGATTTCACAACTAAGGCAAAAGGGAAGAGGCCAGCAGTAGCTAAGGTAACAAAGCTGAGTAAAGCAAAACCCAAAGTTACCCCTCCCATTGCAAATCATCCGAGGACAAGGGAATCTGCTACCACTTCACCAGTATATCAGACAAAAGTATATGCAAATAATATTGGAGAAAGTAGTTCTGGATCGAGGACTAAACTAGCAACAAAGGTTGTACCGATCCTACAAGTTAAGAAACCAAGAAGAAAACTACATTTGGACCCAGAAAGTGACGAGGACATGACAAAAACTGATGAACCCAAGCACATACCAACAACACCATTTAAGAAACCCACAGATATTGATGAGGTATGTGAGAATTTGAGAAATTCTATAGGGTTATCTAGTTTCAAGTTTATAAAGTATGAGAAATTGAAGGTAGGAGACAAACATAAGGTCCAGGAAGCTCTCCTGGACATGATGTGTAAATTCAAATTAACCCCTACATCAATAGGAGATAATGTGCCAAGTGAGTTGTATGAATTTCTATCTAGCAAGTGGGAATTTACACTCACAACTGAGAGACAAATTAGGGAAGGCACATTACCTCAAGTGATTCCTTAGCTAACCAAGAAGTAGAGAGCAAAATTTGTTGAAAAATTACTACCTAAACAAAGAGGTTATGCTATCTTGAAGAATGATATTGAAGGGATAGTACAACATAGTACTAGAATTTGGAAGGAATTTTTTGGACTAATTTTTCCAAAAGAAACGAGAACTAATGAAGTGACATCTGAGCCAAAGGATAAGGAAACTGAATCCACCCCTGTACCACAGATTTCCACAGTTCACATTTCAACAGAGTTTGAGAAGACTAAGACAGATGCACAAAATCAATCTGAGATAGTTAACACTATTGATCCAACTATTGACAGTCTGGTTGATGTGATAATTGACGACTCTAGCAATCTGGATGCCAAGGGTTAAGATGAGCCAAGGGGCTCAACTGTTGATTCACCTATCAAGGAAAATGAGGCTGAAGAAGACAAGAGTACAGAAGAAGAAAGAACTCAAGAGGAACCTAAGGATAAGGATGCTCAAGAAGAAGAAGCAAAGGAGAAAACAATTGAACATGAGGCAATTGTACAACATTCACCTATTTTAGAGGTTGTAAAGTCAGTACTAGATAGTAGTGAGGAGATAACAGACACTAACAGTGAGCCTAAAGAACAAGAGGCAATGCAAGTGTTTGTTAATCTACCACACTCTGCATCATCAACTCCCACTGGAACTAAGACAGGAAGTATGCCTGATTAGTAGGCAATTTTGACTAAACTTAAAGATGCAATGGTGTCAACTACTAATTTTGGAAAAGGTATTGTAGAAACTAAGCCGAGCAGTAGTTCACTTCAATTCAAGAGAAGGAAAGCTATGAGGAAGAAATCTCCGATTCTAGATGTCACATTAGATGAAGTTATTGTGATTCCACCATGGGATCCCAATGTTTTGTCTTATGAATAGATTGAGACTCTTCATGAGTTACTTAAGAGGAAGAAAAGATAGGAGGAACTAAAAAGGGAGCAAAAACAAAAGCAAGTGGTACATGACATAAAAGACATATTTGTAAAGGCTTTTGACATGGAGTATGAGAATCCTCACACCCCTATTCTTTAACAGTTAGTTCACATTGTGCAAAAGGTAAATGATGACAATATTGAAGCCAATGAGAAACTATTGCAATGGTCCGAGAGGAAATTCGAGAACAAGGTACTTGCCAAAATCTCAGGAGAGATTGCAGTTAAATAGGTCAAAGTTTCTTCTTTGATAGAAAATTTAGAAGGAGTTGCAACAAATGTCTATTCATTGTATAAGAGGTTATCTAATTTTGAATTCTTCACAAAGGATAATCAACAAGCTCTAGAGAAATTGCAACTAGACCTAAAGTCAACTGGCAGCTCACTGAGTATGGATGCTAGCACTAACTCCTTACATTTTAACAGATTGACTTATGCACAAAGGAGGATAGCCAAGCTCATTGCTGAAGATGGTCAGATTAGGACCAAGTTGATTACTATTTAGACAAGTCTGATACCTCATCTGGAGGTCATTCAGAAAGAAATTTTATCAGCAAATGAATTGATTAAGAGAGGCTCTCATCTCTCAACTGCAGAAAGCTTAGTAAGTCTAGCTACCGAGCTAGAAGTGAAAATCAAGGTTATGAAGTTTGTCAAGGACAGTTGGGACTCTACATTTGAGTCTACCTTATAACTTCATAAATAGTTTCTTGACAAGTATAACTTGACCCCACTAGCTATCTGTGACAAAAACAAGGGGGAAACTGACAGGACTAACAAGGATACAACATAAAGGAGATTAGTAAAGGTATCCATGTGTAAATATTTTTTTTGAAGGCATGTACACTATATAAATTTTTGTATATAGTATGATGTACATTCCTAGGGGGAGTACAGTATGTACTTAGGAAATATTTTGGATGGAATGAATTGTAATGATAAGTGTGTTTTTGCTACTAATATCAAAGGGGGAGATTGTTAATCCCTAAGTTCTATTGATGATTAGTGACCTACACTTAGTCATTTACTTAGGTAGTTTTAGTTGGTTATCACTGTGGTCGAGCTAAACATTGAAGTTCGATCAACATTGTCGAGCAAGTTTTAGATTGTTGAGTTACATCATGCCATGTTGAGTAGAATATTAAGTGTCGAGCGTCAGAGATGTGTTGTGCCGAGCATAATATTTTTTGCATACATGTTAGGATTAATTCAAACTTTGATGTAAATAGTTGAGGCCAACTTGTATGAGATCTAAGCCAACATTTGTATGCATTTAATATTTGTCTATTGAGTTAATTCAAACTTAATTATTTTATACCATGCATGCCATGAAGGCAATCAGGAAATTAAAATGCATTGGAGGTATAAATAATAGATCTTGATCATTGATCTAGATCTTGCTACCAGAGCCAAAAAGGTATAATAAGATGGATTCTAACCCTAAAAGAAAATGTGTAAGAGAAAGAGTTATATAGAGAATGGTTATTGTTCATGAGAGATGAATAATAAGTCATTTTGAGGAGAAGCTCAGATCAAGCAGAATGACAAAGCAGTGATAAGCAGAGTAAAGACATATCAGATTGAGAGATCACAGAGGTTATTGAAAAGAGAAGATTTTTTGGTGAACCTCCTTACAGCAATATGGTGAGAATGCATGAAATAACAGAATATAGAGAAATAGCAGAACTCAGAATGAATCTATTGATCACGGGCCACTTCAAGGGGGTAACCTCCTTTGAGCAAGCTCAATACAATAAATTTTTTGGTGTCTATCAAAGACCTTAACCTACTCTTATATACTAAGTACGATCTAGAAAAGTAATACTACCTATGCATGTGGGATAATAAAATATACTCACGGGATGACTTACAAAGCATATACGTCCGACAACACTACACTAACAAAATAAACAGAAGGAACACACAGGTTCCTAACATCCCCTCTCCCTTAGAAAAAAGCTTTGTCCTCAAAGCTTAAGGTGTGGAAATTGTTGCTGAATCTGAAGAAGGGTTTCCTAGGTAGCATCCTCTGGTTGCATGCCATGCCACTGAATCAAGACCTCAGAGATGGAGCGAGAGCGAAGCTGACGAGTGCGCTGGTCAATGATTGCCGCTGGCTCCAGGATAATGGATCCTTCCTTATCCATTTCAGGGAGAGTCGTTTGTGCTCTAACATTGGTACCAAGAACTTGCTTTAGACAAGAAACATGAAATACTAGATGAATGCGGGAAGAAGGAGGAAGTTCCAGTTTATAAGCAACTGAACCAATCTTCTGCAGAACCTTATAAGGCCCATAAAATTTTGGGGCCAGCTTATGACACCCTTTAAGCTTCAGGGAGGATTGCTTGTATGGCTGTAGACAAAGAAAAACCATATCCCCAATTGAAATGAGCGCTCAGAAAGGTGTTGATCTGCTTGTTGTTTCATTCGATTACGGGCCATGTGAATATTATCCTGTAAGGTGCGAAGAATCTGATCCCTGGTGCGGAGAACTATGTCAACTGCCTGGACTGGTGAGCTGCTAGGAGTGTAGGGAAGGAGCACTAGAGGTGCCTGACCATAGACTACTTCATATGGGGTCATTTTAGAGGTAGAGTGGTAAGAGGTATTGTACCACCATTCAGCTAAAGGAAGCCACTTGGCCCACTGATGTTGTTGTTCGGAAGTGAAGCAGTGAAGATAAGTTTCCAAGCATTTGTTGACAATTTCGGTCTGACCATCAGTTTGTGGGTGATAGCCCAAACTCATCTTCAGTTTGGTGCCAGTTTGCTGAAACAGTTCAGTCCAAAAATGACTAGTAAAAGTTGCATCACGATCAGAGACAATGGAAGAAGGGAGGCCATGAAGACGGAAGATCTGGTCCATGAAAATTTGTGCAACTAAGGAGGCAGTATAGGGATGGCTGAGGGCACAAAAATGACTATATTTAGAGAGACAGTCAACCACAACCAAGATCATTGTCTTGCCACCTGATTTAGGAAGCCCTTCAATGAAATCCATAGAAATATCAGTCCAAATCCATGTAGGGATGGGCAATGGTTCTAGCAAGCCAGGAAGGAGGGTCATTTCACCTTTATGGTGTTGGCAAGTATCACATTCAACCACCATCTGTTGAATCATCTATTTCATTCCTTTCCAAAAGAAGTTTCACCATGCCCGCTCATAAGTTTTAAGGAATCCTGAGTGCCTTGCCGAAGGAGAAGCATGGAGTTCATAAAAAATAGCTTGTAGCATATCTGGGTTCTGAGGAAGCACTAGACGACCCTTGTATTAGAGAGAAGCACCATCCCAAGAATAATGTGGTACAGCAGAAGGATTATTGGCCAACTGGTGAATGATTTGAGATAAAGAAGAGTCACTGACATAGCCCTGCTGAACAGATGCTACTAATTGGGAATGGACATAGAAATAGTTGAAAGGGAAGCTTGATCATCAAATGTGCAAGAAAGAGCATCTGCCACAATATTGTCCTTACCCTTCTTGTAGGTGATCTCATAATCATACCCCATGAGTTTGCTGACTCATTTCTGTTCTGTAGGGGAGGATACCCGTTGTTCCAGGAAGCATTTCAGACTTTGGTGGTCGGTCCTGATGCAAAAATGACTCCCGAGGAGGTATGGCCACCACTTCTGTACAGCATGCAAAATAGCCATAATTTCTTTTTCATAAGTAGAGAGGGATAGATTCTTACGAGAAAGGGCTTTGCTAGTGAATGCAATAGGATGGTCATCTTGAAGGAGAACAACACCCAATCCATTGCCGCAAGCATCACTCTCAATAGTGAAGGGCTTGGAAAAATTTGGCATAGAGAGAACAGGTGTACTGCACATAGCCTGTTTCAGTTGTTCAAACGCATTCTCAGCAACATGGGTCCAGGAGAAGGCATTCTTTTTTAACAGAGATGTCAATGGTGCTGCAATTTTCCCGTAATTCTTGACAAACTTGCGGTAATAGCCAGTCAGCCCCAAAAAACCCTGAAGGCTCTTGAGATTTTTAGGATGCGGCCAATTTTTCATGGAATCTATTTTTGTAGGATCCACCCGAACTCCTTGGTGTGAAACAATATGCCCGAGATACTCCACTTCCTCCTGGCCAAACACACATTTAGATAGTTTTGCACAGAGTTGATGATCATAGAGAAGTTGCATGACAAGCTCCAGATGATGGAGATGCTCAGCCCAAGTTTTGCTATATATGAGGATATCATCAAAGAAGACCAGAATGAAAATATGAAGGTATGGCTGAAATATTTTATTCATCACGGCCTGAAATGTTGAAGGAGCATTAGTGAGGCCAAAGGGCATGACTAAAAATTCATAGTGACCATCATGTGTGCGGAAGGCTATTTTAGGTATATCCTCCTCATTAACCTGAATTTGATGATACCCAGAACGAAGATCCAACTTAGAGAAAAAATGAGCCCCATGAAGCTCATCAAGAATTTCATCAACAACTAGAATGGGAAACTTATCCTTTATAGTGAGATGATTAAGTGCTCAAAAATCAATGCAGAGTCGCCATGACCCATCTTTTTTGCGGACAAGCAGAACTAGAGAAGAAAAGGAACTGGTACTAGGGTGAATAATACCTTGCTTCAGTAAGTCATGAATGAGCATCTCGATTTCAGTATTCTAATGAAATGGGTAGCGGTAGGGCCTGATGTTGGGTGGAACACTGCCAGGAAGGAGCTAAATATGGTGGTCCTCTAGGCAAGAAGGGGGTAATCCCATAGGTTCAGCAAATACACCTGAATACTTATCCAAAATATGTTGGAGATCTACAGGAGTACTAGAGACCGCTGATGGCTGCATCTGAATGGAATGGAGCTGAGTGATGACACCATGTGAATTCTTCTTAAGAATTTTTTCCATACGATGTGAACTGATGATGCTGAGAGACCCCAGCTGTAAGCCTTTCAAAGTGTGTTGTTGCCCATCGACTAAAAACTGCATCCAAAGTTTTGCAAAATCCCATAAAATGAGGCCAAGAGTGCGTAACCATTGGGCGCCCAAAACCACATCACAACCACCTAAGGGCAAGGAAAACATGTCAGAGTGCATGTTATAATCTCCAATAGAGAGACACACATTGTGACATTTCCCTTTGCAAGGTAAAGTGCCCCCATTGGCAATCATGACTTCAAAGCTAGAGCAGGGATGAACAAAGCAATCAGCATGTTTGGCTATTCGGGGGTCAATGAAATTATGAGTGCTACCAGAATCAATAAGTATAGTAAGAGGGATCTTCTTGAAGAAACCCTAGACCCACATGGTTTGTGGGGTAGTGACTCCTGCCAAAGCATGGACAGATATCTCTGGTTGAGCTTCTGGTGAAGGAGGTTCAAGCTGTTGAGGCTCAACCTCATCATCTACTGTTTTGTGAGCATCTACATATTCTTCCAGTTCAGGGGGAGAATCCACATCCAAGAGATAGAGCTTTTTTTGAACACATCTATGGCCCTGGGACCATTTCTCATCACAGTTATAACAAAGACCTTTCTCTCGCCTGGCCCGCATCTCTGTTTCAGACAAGTGCTTGATAGGAGTAGTTCTGGGAGCTAGCATGACTTGAGGGTTGTGAGAACCCATATTTCTGAATGGAACAAAATTGGATCTGGAATGTTGGAGAGCACTAATCTTGTCTTCTGCTAACTTAGCCAACCCAAGGGCTTCCATCATTGTAGTGGGTTGAAACATTTTGACTTCCGAGTGAAGTGCATCCTTCAGACCACTGATGAAACAACTACGAAAGAATTCATCAGACAAGCCCTCTGTGTGATTAGCTAATTTTTCAAACTCTGTCTGGTATTCTCTTACAGTGCCTGTTTGGCGCAGTTTAGTGAGTGCTCCTATGAAGTCATCAAAAGCACTAGGGCCAAAGCGCTCCAAAAGGAGTGTGCACAATTTTGTCCATGTTGGCTCTACATTAGCCTTGATGTACCAACGGAACCATTGAAGAGCTTCATGTTCCAAATGAAAAGATGCAAGTGGGACTTTGTTGTTATCCAAAGTATTATGCAAGCTGAAATACTACTCTGCCCTATAAATCCATCCAGTCAGATCATTACCATCAAAGCATGGAAAATCAAGCTTCAGTCCACAGAAATTTCCAGAAGAGAACCCAGCATCTCCAGAATGGTTTCGGTTCATGGCCGAATGTTGAAGGTTGAGACCAAGAATTTTTTCATCCAGATCTTGAAGTTTGGTTTTGAGGGATGCAATTTCCTCTTCCATGATTTTTGCTCCTGTACGTGTAACAACCATAAAGCAGTTTTTTTTTTTTCTTGGCAATTGGTAAAAAATGAGAAACAAAAACTTTTTTAGTTAGGGCAAACTTGGATTTGGGCGAAACTCATATGGGAAATGGGTGTTTGACGAGTGGTTGGAGACTTTTTGAGGAAAAGGGAAAAAGAAAAATGAGGGTTTCAGGGTTTGGGAGGCGGAATGAGGTGAGCAGTCCAAGAGGGACAAGGGAGCAGAATGAGGAATTGAATCTTGTGGCTCAGTTTGGTGGCGATTGGATGAGAAGCGAAAAAGATAGGGCAAACCCTAAAATTTGATAAATGAGGGATTTAGGGCTTCGATATGTAGAATTTGGAGTTGGGTCATCAAGGAAGGAAGTATGCAGAATGGTATTTCAAGCGTTCTGAGGAACTATGAGAGGAAACAGAAAGAAAGCAAGGAAGCTATGGCTAAAAAATAGAAAAAAATTTGACTAGACTAAGTAAAATTCACTCAAATACGGAATAACAGAAAAGAGTTATTGCAATAACAAGAGATAGTAGAATTGAAAGGAACCTGAAGGCCATGACGAAAAAAATTAGACATAATTTCCACCCAGCGAGCCCAAGAAAGTGCTCTGATACCAGATGTGATGAACCTCCTTACAGCAATATGGTGAGAATGCACGAAATAACAAAATATAGAGAAATAGCAGAACTCAGAATGAATCTATTGATCATGGGCCACTTCGAGGGGGTAACCTCCTTTGAGCAAGCTCAATACAATAAATTCATCGGTGTCCATCAAAGGCCTTAACCTACTCTTATATACTAAGTATGATCTAGAAAAGTAATACTACCTATGCATGTGGGATAATAAAATATACTCACGGGATGACTTACAAAGCATATGCATCTGAAAAAACTACACTAACAAAATAAATAGAAGGAACACACAGGTTCCTAACAGATTTGTCATTAGCATCTGAGTGCATAACGAAGGATCACTACTTGGAACATTCTAATAGGTGTATTAGGTTAAATCTCTTAACAGAGTGGTTTTAGCAGGCCATTTCAAATCTCTTAGCTGAGTGCTTACTTTACAGTAAGTTGAAATCCTTTAACAAGGTAGATTGTAATGATCTTTAGTTCTTAACAGAATAGACCTTTAACTAGGTAGATTGCATATTGTAATCAAACTGTTGTAGCCCTAACAGGCACACTTTATTGCTGTAGTAGTGAAGATCTTGTGGGTATCATCCCCACCCTAGTTTCACCTATTTGAGTTTCTGGGTTACCAAAATTCTGTGTTATGAGTTACATATTTGATGTTATGGATGTTATCTGATGTTTGGTTAATTTCATATATGTATGAATGTGGATCAATCTTCTTTAAGTAATTAAGTTTTTAAGATCTGATTCACCCCCCTCTCAGTATCTTGCTTTCCCATTCTTGTACTTCCAACAAAGGACACAACACATAACTCATAACACCATGAATTATTGTCGAGGAAACCCTAGCCAAGGGAAAATCCCAATGGGGATGGTATCCACAAATATGTAATAAAAGTATTGTGTTCCTGTTAGGAGACCGAGCCCTATTAGGAGCTGAATATTACATTAGTACATTTCCTTGTTAGAGGAATACAAAACCCTGTTAAAGGTATACTGAGCACACTGCTCATACAATTTGAAATATAGTTTTGGTACAATGAGTTCTTAGTAGTGAACAATACAAGCATCAGCTATGCTTTGATAGTTCTAGTTGTAGCTTGTATCAACATCTGTCTAACATCACAATGCATCCATCTCATCTACATACATTCTATCCATCATCATACTTCGCTTTACAAAAAGCTCTTCATATATATATATATATATATATCTTATTAAATTACCTAGTTGACTCTCAAATACATTACAAAATAGAATTAATACTTATGCAAAGAGTAAATACAAATTTAGCGACCTTATACTACCAAAGTATAGGTTATCCACAATCCCAATCCAACTTAGCACTTTTGGATTCCATGTCATACTCCCTCAATCATCGCGACTGTTCATCTGCCCTGTATCACTATTACTCCGTCTTCACATACCTCCAATACACTGTAACTTATTGTGATCAAAAAAAAAATGTAAGCAAAGTTAACTGAAGGTTGTACATGCCCCAAAATATCATTGCCTAATATTTCATGTCTACATTTTCCATATACTAACTTCACTGTCCAAAATTGTACTGCTATACTTTGTATTTTTGTTTACTGTACTTAGTCATTTTGCAATCTGTATCTCCAAAACTGTAAACAACTCCAAGTGATCATCCACATGAGATGTGTTGCCATAAATGACAACCCTCAAGTGTCCCATAACACTCCAAAATTAATCACTTTCCAACAATCTCTCCCTTTGGCATTGATGACAACACTTAGTAAAAAATTACTAAGTGTCAATACCAAAAATATGTATGTGTATATGTTTTACATATCTTCTTTATTTTATCTGACTCACATGAATCATCCCATTCAGTGAAAATGAAGATGTCTTTGTTTCCTTTAGCTCAGTAGGCATATGTGTTGTAAGGGCATGTGTTGTCTTCTCCTTGTCATAGATATGGACCTCAAGAATTGATAGCTTAGGAGTGATTAGACTCTTCAACATACCAAACCTTGCCATATATCTCGCTCTTTATGTATCTAGTACACTCAGTTTGTCCAATATCTTGGACACTTCTCTATCTAGATCCAATATAGATTGTGAGGAGGTCTCACAACTATCCATCATCTTTTTCATAGTTATTCTATCCTTCGCTACTATATCCTCAATATTCTTGATATATCTGATAGTGTTTATACCACTTAACTGTATAACTTTCTTCCATGTGCAATGCAGCTTTTAACCTCAGATATAGTCTTGTTTAGTATGCCCAAGTCCCATGAAATAGACTTGCACACTTCTTCCAATTTCTTCATGAGATATTTCTTCTTAGCCTTCTCTTCAGTGATCTTCTCTAATGACTCATAGTGACTATCAAATTCATCTAATGCCTTGTTTAGTTTCTTCACACCATCTTTTCCTTGAAATTATCAACTGCTCTTGTCATTACCTTGATCTTTTTCTCTCCTTTCTACTCTGATATTTCTTTAGCTTTAGCAAATGTGATGTAGGATAAATTCATCATATCATCCACATCCATGTTCTCAAAGTCGATGCTCAAAGTCTTGTGTCCACTTGCCAACATTAAAGGTGAAGAATCATATGTAAGATTTTCTTGTTTCACTTCAAATTTATTCACTATATCTCTCACTGTTTCATCTTTGTTTTCTTTCTGATTTCCTTTCTCTATCAAATCCTTGTCATTGTTTCCTTCAATGTTTGTATCCTTCTCAAAAGGGTCAGTCACATCCTGCAAAGTGTCCAATGACACAAACACACCAAAAACAAAGAAATTTAGTTGCTTCACAATGCTAACAAATTGACTAGTATCTTCGCTTATTGATTTATCAAGATTTACTTGAAACTTTCTTGATGATCCACCTTTCTCAATATATTTTGGCTTAGTAGCCTTAGGTGGCAAGGTCTTCTTAGGTTCAGTTCCCATCAAGACCTTTTCCACAACTCTTTGTGTCTCCTCAATTACGTCATCATATCTTTTTCCCATTATCTTTACTAATCTTGTCTTGGTTCTCAGTAAGGGTTTTAGGTCATTCAATATTTTCTCCATCTCCTTAATAGACACAACAGATAACATGTCTTCAATTGTTTATTCTCTAATTACTTCATCTTCTTTATGTGCTATTTATTTCCTCAATTTCATTTTCTCATATAACTCTTCAGGTATACTACCTCCAATTTCTAACAAATTCTTCTTAAAAACAAGCAAATGATTAATTACTATGTATTCAATCAGAATTTTGTCAGATGCCTCATGCCTTTCATAGTATTTATGTAAATAAACAAGCTTCCCTTTCTCAATTATCATCTTCTCAAATATTTTCATGTCTGGTTTCTAGAGTTGTCTCATATTAGTGTCCTTGCCTTCAAATTTATTCTCTTCTCCTTTTGTCCTCTATTTCTTATGAGGTGAGTCCAGTTTAGTGGACCTTATGATTCTTCCAGGAAATTGCTTTGTTTTCTCTTCCTCTGATATTTTGTGGTGGTGTAGGTGTAGATACATCAATCACAATAGAAGGTGGATTGATTACCTTCACATCTTCTGGTGGTGGAAGGGCTATGGGAGTAGTTCTCACCAAACCAGAAGCTCTCTCTATCATCTTCCTTCTAACCTCTTTCATTTCTTATTTTGATATATTGGCCTTGGCTGCTAATTCATCTACTACATTCTGTACTCTCCTTTTTCTCAAAGCTCTATTATGTTCCTCCCTAATCTTCCCAGACTTTTCTTCATAAGTACCCCATCTTTCTTCAGATGAATCAAATTCTGAAGATACTATGTTTTCTGCTTGCATAATCAAAAATTTTGAACTAACTACATATCCTAGAGGATAACACCACTTATTTCTAGTTTGAACTGCCTCAAAGAAAACATAATCAGTTTCAACCATAAAACAAATTGAGTCCTGGTATTTCTCTACCACTACCTCAGGAATCCTCTCCCTTAACTTCATCTCTCTCTACAATATTTTGATCATCGCATACAATTCACCATCTACCCATGTGCTGGTTTGTCTTCTATAACTCTGATAAATTTGAATACCGGTAGGTTCACTGTCCTTCCAAGCTCTAGGGTGCATACCAGGACATTTGTGAACAATATGGATGTACATGTATCAACAAAGATGAAAATTTGAATCCCTTCGACTTATCTTTCTTGATTTGTCTCACATTCTCCAAGAATTATTATGTAAGTACTTCACAAAGGTTATACTTGCTATTTTTTTTAACCATTTTGTAAACCATCAATATTACTCCTGTTGATACTGAGTTAAGTTGGATGCTATAATGGATTTTATAGCCTAAAATCATTGTAGTCAATAGATAACATCTTGGTGGAATATATCATTTACTGTCATCACTCTCCTGTCCCATTGTGAATGCATTAGGGTTTCCACTTTTTTCTTAGTATTCTTCTATGCAACAGGTATTACACCAATGTTGTCCAAACCTATTATAGCATGAATTAGGTCACTATAAATTTTCACAGGCTGATCTCCAAGCCAAATAAATTGGTCGTGAAATCTTCTCAAAATGATCTTGATCCATTCTTCTTCGTCAAACTCATGAAGTTCAGTTACCTTCATGATATTTAGGTTATTAAGATGTGAAAACTCATCTTTCATCTTTTCATCTACTCCGCTCATGTCTTCCATCTCATTATCAATCTCATAGTCTCCCAAAGATTCATACTTATAGTGGATGTAATCCCTAATATCTTCAACATATAGAATGTCATAGGGTGTTTGTGAAAAAACGCCTTCAGGATCATCCTTAGATAATTTATAAAGGTGTTTCTTAAAAATATCTAGGTCTTTTAGCAACATTGAAAATCATCAAAGTATCCATAACCAAAACTTTGAAATCAATCTAAATACCTCTTATCTGCTGAAATGTGAGTTCCTTCTTTGATCAAACTCTCAATCACACTTGTTTCAATTCTTCTTCTGCTCTAGACTCTGTTCTCCACAGAATCTACTCTTTGAATGATGTGAAAACATTTTCTTTCTATTAACCTTATACTTCGCTGAGTGAAGAAATGACACAATTCCCAATAAACTCATTTTTGCACATAATCTAGTCAAATAATAATCTAGCAATCACAGGATATAGACTTGTAAAACCATGCAATCACAGATATGTGTTCCAGAAAATTTCTACATACTCTCTCTAAGCTTGCAAGAAATTACTCCTCATATTTAGGGGCTAGATAGATTTTTGATGTTTTCTTCCAATGCTTCCCCTAAGGCCATGCTTGGCCATCTAGGTTGATATAGCAATGTTAGCATCAGGTGAAGACTCAGTAGAATCTATTGACTCTTCCTGAACCTTTTCCTCACTAGACTCCTTTATCTTCCATACCTTATTATTGTTGATATCTCCTGATTTCTTGAAACAACTATTAAATTCACTCATGTACTCTACAAGACTCTTACCAGTATCACCAATATTCTTCTTTAAAACCATAGCAGGTGGTCCTATTCTGTTGTCAGTTCCATTGTACCAGAAAAACTTCACTATATGTCTTGGATTGTTACATTTGTAGCATGTAGGAGGTGATTTGTTTTTATTAACCTACAAGTTACAATACCTTGCAATGTGCCCAAGGTTATTTCATTTGTAACATATGATCTTAGCTGTTGCCTCTTCCCTAATGTAATCTTTTCTTAATCATGATTGATCAGGTATCCAACATTCTACTTTCTTATGTCCATATGCATGACAATTGTTACAATAACCATTAAAGGATTTGAAAGGGGATTTATTGCTACAGTCTCTCTTCATATGTCCAACCTTGTTACATCCAAAACATCTACCTTTGAAAGGTCTGATCTGTTATTTAGGTTCTTCAAGAGTGGTCTTTCTCCATCAATATTCACTTCATGTTTTTCTTCCCGATTCTTTGAAAATTTAGTTTCATTAAAGCCAACTCCATTCATGTCTCCTTTAGGTTTCTTTCTATCTCTTTGTTCATCGATAAAGTCACTATTCATGTTAATTCTCTCAATATGTTTCTTTTCCTCAACAAGTTCTCCTTTTATGATCTGATTATATTTCTCTAATTCCAGATACTTTTTCTTGTAGTGATGAAGTTCAGTATTCATTTGTCCCATCTAAATATTAGCATGCTTTAAGGTTTCTTCAATTTTGTTTTTAGCATGCTTTTCCTGTTGAATATCTTTAGCCATCTGTAGTCAAGTAGTTTCATGATTAATCTTCAAAGTATCTTTCTCTTGTTCAAGTTGTTTTATCTGATCTGAAGTATCATTGTTTGAATCCTTTTCTATCTTAACCATAAGATCTTTTCTCTGACTTTTGGAAAGTTCAAGCTATTATTTTATTTTCTTAATGAATGCCTCTGCTCTTCTAAATTTGAATTTCAAGTCACCATTCTCTTCTTTATCTTTGTCAAGATCTTGAAGTGTTGCTTCAAAGTTTTCCTCCAAACTTTCAGAATCCATCTCGATCTCCCTTAAGCTATTAAACTTTCTCTCAAAGGGCCAAAAGCTTTGATACCAATTGTTAGGATTAAGTAATACTGAGAAGGGGGGGGTGAAGCAGTATTACAACACTTTAAACATGAACTTAAAAATTTACAACTTAACCATGTAAGTTTGGCATCTCGAAACCAAAACCCAAGGAAAATCGCAAAGAAAATCCTAGTTGTGTCAAAGGTATCGGGTACCTGATGTATGGGGTGGGGGGGGTAAATCAGTACTACAACACTTAAAAGATGAACATAATAATTTAGAACTTAACCATGTAAGTTTTTCATCTCAAAACCAAAACCCAAGGCAAATCCCAAAGCAAATCCTAGTTGTGTCAAAGGTATCGGGTACATGATAGTTATTTGATACCCAATACGTCTGAATAAATAAAAATAAATATATATATGACAATAATGTAATAAATTATAATATTATACTATATGTATAATATATGTTGTATTATATATAATATAGTCTTATATTATATGATATAATATATAATATATATTATATTATAATATTAAATATAATAATATGTATATGTATATGTATATTGATTAATAAATTATAATAATATATATTATATATTATATGATATAATAAATATTAAATGTCTCTTTTCTTATTTAAGTTTTCATCTCTCTCTCTCTCTCTGTCTCTCTCTCTCTCTCTCTCTGGTAAGATGCATTCTTAGGGGTCGTACGAAACATTAATGTGTCCTAGGACACCTTAAGACCCCTTACAACCCCTTAGGACCCTTTAGGACACTTACAAATACATCTTAGGGGTCCTCAAGGGTCACAAGGTGTCCTAGGACCCTGTAGGATTCCTATGATGTAATCTTAGAGGTCCTAAGGGGTACTAAGAACCATTAAGACCCCTTATGACCCCTTAGGATCCCTAAGATGTATGCTTAGGGGTCAAAAGGGGTCCTAGGACATATTAAAATGGTATAGTACCCCTTACGACCCCTTATATGTACTCTCTCTCTCTCTCTCTAGATGCATTCTTAGGG
>MU226925.1:5621608-5657674 GCA_018584345.1 Thuja plicata | reverse complement strand
TCTATTCTTAGGGGTCCAAAGGGGTCATAAGGGGTCCTAGGACACATTAATGTGTTAGAGGACCCGTTATGACCCCTTAGGACCCTTTAGGAGCCCTAAGAATACATCATAGCGGTCTTAAGGGGTCCTAGGACACATTAAGTTCTCCTAGGACCCCTTATGACCCCTTTGGACTATTTAAGAACCCTTAGATGTATTCTTAGGGGTCCTAAAGGCTCTCTCTCTCTCTCTCTCTCTTGCGCGTGCACATTAGGACACATTAATGTCTCACAAGAACCCTTATGACCCCTTAGGAGCCCTAATAATACATCATAGGGATCTTAAGGGGTCCTAGGATACATTAAGTTCTCCTAGGACCCCTTATGACCCCTTTAGACTGTTTAAGAACCCTTCGATGTATTCTTAGTGGTCCTAAAGGGTCCTAAGATGTATTTTTAGGGGTCATAATGGGTCCTAGGAAATATTAATGTGTCCTAGGACTCCCTAATACCCCTTATGACCCATTATGACTCTTTATGACACCTAAGAATACATATTAGGGGTCCTAAAGGGTCCTTAGGGGTCATAAGGGGTCCTAGGATCCCTTATGACCCCTAAGATGTATTCTTAGGGGTCTTAAGGGGTCATAAGGGGTCTTAGGACATACATCTCTCTCCCTCTCTCTCTTTATTATTATTTTTATTATTATATATATACTATGAATATGAATATAGTATATATATTATTAAATAAAAGGATTGAAAAAATAAAACATTTCATTTAAATTATTAATGGTAATGGAAATGGTGCCATCAGTAAAAGTTTGGTGCCACCCCATACTTTTTAAAAATTTCATACACGACCATATCAAGTACCCTACAGGTATCAGGTACTAGATATTATCAATGACAAAATAGGCATTGGGCTATTCCTTGATTCAAACATTCAGATATTTTCTTTAAAGGCATGAATCATGGGTTTTCAGATAGATAATTGTGTGTGTTTTATGTGTCAATCAACTATACCTACAAATCTGTAAACGCAACACTCTATAACTCATTAGCTCAATTGCTAGAACAAGAAAATTTTCAAAACATAACAATCAGAATCGAGCTATAGCTTCCTATTTAGATAGAGTTTGATCTATCTATGATATTGCTCTCAGAATATGCATTAGATCAGTAGCAATACAATGCTAAAATGGAAGATTCAAAATGATAAAAACTATTAGCATTGATCTTAAGCTAAAAACACATTCATTCTACATTCATTGATCTTTTAAGAAATTCAAGTGTTTACAAATTAGCTAAGAATGCATGAATTCATTTCTACAACATAAGCCTAATGCAAGATTGTAAGATTTTCCAATTGTTTGAGCTCAAAATTCACTCCTTTTATGAGGGATGAAGTGAAATGAGTGTTTGAGATTGATTCTTGAAGAGTGATTAGGATTAATCCTTTCTTGCTCCATGTGAGGTGATCCATGTGTGTCAACTCTCATTGGTTCATAAATTGACTTTGTCATTTAGTTGCGAGTTATAATTTAGGAGCATTTTGTAATTTATTTTAATTAATTACCTTAGCCAAGGGATTTAATGAGGTTGATTTAAATAAATAAGCCAAGGGATTTAGTGAGGTTGATTTAAATAAATAAGCCAAGGGATTTAATGAGGTTAATTTAACTAAATAATCCAAGGTAATCAATTGTAAATTAATGATAGATTTAGAAATGGTTACTACTTGGTTTGAGGGATTTCATTGATTTTAAAGAATTATGCCAATAATCAAATAATTGGATTAGCATAATTTGGAGAAAGATCCTTAGTCAAGGAAAAAGGGGGTCCTTGGTTAGAGTAGCCCAATTTAGGGTGGTTACATTTTCCCCTCTTTGAATTGATGTGCGATTAGCACAGTGATTCAAAGAACATCTGATGTTTGACTTCAGAGAATAGTTTGATATAAAGCGATGAAACTACTCCTGGTTTGATGATTGAAAATACCAAGCTTGATTGGATGAAATTTTACTAATGATATCAATCTTGAACTTGATTGAACTAAGAATGATAGTACCAACTTTGAACTTGGTTGAACAAAGATCGCTTGAAGAGACCAGTTCCAAACTTGATTGAACTAGAACTGATAGTACTGACTCTGAACTTGATCGAACGATGGTTAGTAAGAAGCTATTCAACAATTTAATGCGATGAAGCTGAAAAATTGATAGTTTGATCTGAAATGTTTAAGAAACCACAGGAATAGATAAATGAATTGATGTTATTATCTGATAGTCCCAACTTTATTGAATAAAAATGACATGCCCCTATTCATTTGATGATGAAGTCAATTTGATAAACATTCTGATTTGGAATCTCTAATCACTTTGAGTTGAGAAACTGGTTAATTTTAGGTATGATCATGCCCACTCGGGAATGGAATCAAAATAAATAATGATAAAATCCCTCTTTTAAATGTTTATATTGATGAGAAAGTGATGTGAGATGTGATTGGATCAATAAGAATCAATTATGATATGGGTTGGAGTGAAGATGTGTTGATAGGAACATTTTTTGACTAAGTTTGACTACTTTGTGATTAATATGTGAACAATTGTAAATGATGTTAGACCAAGATTTTGATAAGAAAAAATGTATCTTCTTTTTAGGAACAATGGGGAACAGTTCTGCAAGCTTTGCATAACATTTTCTGCATAGTGGGAGGTAGTCTGCATTCGCTTTTAGGTTGTGAGTAACTCTTTAGAAATTATTATTGTGTTAAAACAAAATGATTTATGCCTGTTTGATTGCATTCCCAATATATTTGATGAGAAAATGATAGATTTAGGACAATATTCTTAGTACCCAGTAGGCCAAATTTAGCCCTAAAGGGATTAAAATAAGCCCAAAAGGTCAATTTACTCATTCATTTTCACTTTTTATCTTAGTAATTCCTTGAGCTCTAGAGAGAAGATGGTGGTCCCCATGGAGAAGCATCATTTTGAGCTCAACCATTGACATCATAGACCTGCACACTATGCACCTCTAGTGAGTACCCAAAGAAATTTCATTTTACACTTTTTATTTGAATTTTTATCGCATTTTGCAAGAGTTATAGGCATTAGAGTCTAGGGTTGCATCCAGGGTTCCAGATCGCACCTTGTAAACCCCGTGTTGCATCCGGGGATCCTAAAAATATTGGATTGTATCCTATTAAAAAAGGATCACATTCCACATCTGTCATAGGATCACATTAGGTCAAAGTTGCCCCTAGTTTGCCCCAAATATCAAGTGTCACATCCTGTGAAAATAGTATCGCACCTGAATTTATGAGTCGCATCCTATTAGAACAAGATCACATCCAGTCTTTTGGATTGCATCCTGTCAGAACAGGATCACATCTAGTAAATGTGTTGCACCCTATTAGAACATGGTTACATCTAGTGCAAAGCTATTTTTTTACTGGATTGCATCTTGTCAGAACAGGATTGCCTCTAGTAAATGTGTCGCACCCTATTAGAACATGGTCGCATCTGGTGCAAAGCTATTTTTTTTACTAATTTTTAAGTACACCGTTGAATTTTCCTTGTCACTCTGGTAGTTAATATTTATCTCCTTGATCTTTTAGTTGTTTATTTAGGGTAACTTGATCTGAGAATTGATGTCTTTGTTTGATGCCTTGCAGACTATTTTAGGCATTGTATCATTTTGATGTCTGAGACCTGTTCGTATTCTAGCTTTATCAGAACAGTTGACCGATGAGGAGAGGCAACATGTGGTTCACTTAGGATTTGGTAGTATAGTGGATTTACCTAATATTAGAGTAAATCAAGGGTTGTTGTCTGCTCTTTCCAAGAGATGGCACTCAGAGCACAACACCTTCCACCTACTGACAGGTGAGATCACTTTCATGCTAGAGGATGTGAGGAAAATTATGTTCATATCATTCATGGGATGATAGCTTCATTTTGAGACTTAGTCTACCAAAACCATTAGAGATGCATATAGGTTCTTTGTTGATCCTTCGATTTCTTGTCGTTACTTGACATGGGTTTATATGGTTTCCCATTTCTTGCTTGGTTGATAGGGGTATTCTTATGCTAGGCTGAGGAAAACATGGATTCAAGTGTGGTTGGGTTAGCATGCTTGAGGAGATGTTCAGTTGGACTCACCCATATGGATGGGGTATCTGTATTCTTGCACACTTATACATGGAGATTCATGAGATAGTGTACCATTCATCGCAGGGCATGATAGTTGGTATCTTGATACTTCAGGTTTGGACCTGGGAGCATATTCCCTTGACACGACCAATAGTAGATAGGGAGAGGGATCCCAAGGATCCTTATGTATACATGTACTCAAGATGCATCCAATAGTTCCACCTGGGTAAGCTGGAGTATTGGAATCACCTTCTAGATGATGTTACTGAGGTCGAGTGGTGACCATATCTGGACTATGAGGAATGGGCCTTGGATCGGTGACATATGTCATATTTATTTCAGATTAGGTACCTCATTGGCCGTACTAGGTAAATAGTTGAGCACTTCATCATTACCAATGTTTTCAGGCAGTATTACACGGTGCAGGGGTGCGACAGGATCAGGCAGTATATGACCACATTAGGGGTGAGGAGGCACAGTGGGGAGCCCAACTATCATATGAGACTTCCCTTCGTGAGATCACACAAATGGTTGCAATAGGTTGGGATTATTTTATGGATATGGATGAAGGAAGGATTACTGATGAGTACAATAATTTTCTGGATCAGTATCCATTTCTAGGTTTCACTGCTCCTGAGGAGATTGCACAGGAGGTATTAGATTATGATCTTGCTAAGGAGGTTCATGTGGGTGACAAAGGGAGAGGAGACAGGGGTGGTTGAGATGGAGGTGGGAGGGATGAAGGTGGTAGGGATGGAGGTGGTAGGGGTCCTCCTAGAGATAGAGGTTAGAGACATCATCATGATGATAGTGGAGATGATGGAGATGATAGGGGTGGTGGAGGGGAGGAGGGCAGGCACACCTGAGTGAGATTCATTCCTCCATGCAGAGATCTGTGGCCATTATTACCTAGACAGCAACAACAATAGTAGAGGCCTGCAGGTCAAAGATAGATTGGGAAGAGTAGTGGCAGTGGCAGACCTCCTCCATAGGATCCTCCCAAAGATAGGGGCAGAGATACAGATCCTTTATCATAGTGTGTGTGTGTGTGTGTGTGTGTGTGTGTGTGTGAGAGAGAGAGAGAGAGAGAGAGAGATGAGGGCGTGNAGACCTCCTCCATAGGATCCTCCCAAAGATAGGGGCAGAGATACAGATCCTTTATCATAGTGTGTGTGTGTGTGTGTGTGTGTGTGTGTGTGTGAGAGAGAGAGAGAGAGAGAGAGAGATGAGGGCTTGGATTACTATATTGGATGCACTGCTAGTGAACATAGATAGGAAGCTAAAGATGTTTAGATATGAGAGAGATCAAAAATTGAGTGCACTCAGAGCTGAGAGAGTTCAGCAGGAAAATAGTTTAAGAGCTGAGTGAGACCTTCAGGATCGTACTACTACACACCAGGGACAGACAGAAACATATTACTTTGATTTATATTGCACGGTTGTTTTTGAACCTCATAGAGCTCCATTATATTCTTTGATTACTCAGCAGTCAGAGGGAGCCATGCCACCACCACTTCCTACACAGGAAGATGTTGCACCTCCTCCCCCTTGTGATCAGGTCAAGGGTGGGAGTCAGACATGATACTTTCCATCATAGTGAATTTTTGTATATTGATCCACTAGTATTTTTTGATATGTACTCTATGATACTTAATACATTCTTTTTGTGAAACTGATTTGTGATCCATCGATATATATGAGATAGTGCCTTTTGATATTGATATGTTCATGTTATCTTATTTGACTTGATAGATGCTTAGATTTGATTTTATGATGTACTTGGTCTATGTGATGATATTGATGATACTCATGTGATGACATCATTAATGTTTACTTTTCACTAATAAATAGATGTGTGAGATGATTCAATACGGAGATGCACATGTATGTTTTTATATTTTGTTATGCATATAAATGTATGGATGCACCTATGGATGTATGAATTCTCTTATTTATTTTTGATTTCTTTGTAGGAAAAAGTACTGATGATATCCTATGATATGTATTCTTTTTTTTTTTTTTCAAATGATGCTCATTCAAGAGTGTATGCAAATTCGTATGCCATGTAATGCAATGACAAATATATATCAGTGAATAAAGTAATTAAGTGAATATGATGAGTAGTCAAACTTGGATTTTGAGTGAGAAAGGAAATCATCTTGAGATCAAGTAATCATGCAAGCTTAATGAAATTTATATGAATCTTGAATGCAGCTAAATTAAGACCTTTAAGACTGTCACCGATCATTCATAGCAGGATTTTTCATCATAGAGTGTTTCTTTAACAGACACCATAGGCTAGTACAACCTTCATTGATAGATTCCATCCATCATGAAAATATGATTACTACCTTAATCAGATGTAATGTAAAAAATAAAAATATGCATCAAGGCATAGATGCCATGATGACTTGTCAATTATTTCCTTTTGATTGAAAAGACTTCTTTTGTTCATGTGTAATATAAGATATGTAACCCGTAATGACCCTTGCATTAATGTTCATATCCTTGGGTACATAATGTTGCGTACACCTTACTAACAATTTGGTTATATTTAGACAAACAGACAAGGAGAATAATCCAACTCACCATAGCTTCATATAAAGAGAGTCAAGGTATATGTTTCCTTCCAATCATGATGGATTCTCTTACCATAGACACCTAGATTATGTGGATTTCATAGGATCATTGAATCAATCCCCCCAAGAAGAAAACAAATAAAATTTCATGCCCTTATCCTTGCTTCTCTATTCATTTAATAGACATCATGGAGTTACTCGGAAGACATAACAATAAAAAATTGATAATCATAGACATCAAGCAAAGAAAATTCATGAGTTTTGTATATGCCACTAGTATGAAAACATCATCGAGACATTCTTAAACAGTCATGATTAATACCAATCAAGAGAAGTCTATTTGTGAGTGTTGGTGTTTAGGAACACTTTGTTAATCTCTAAGTTCTATTGATGATTAGTGACCAAAACTTAGTCATTCACTTAGGCAATTTTAGTTGGCTATCACTATGGCTGAGCTAAAACTATGCAAGGCCGAGCAACATTGTCAAGCAGTTTTTCAGTTTGCCTAGTTACATTGCTGAGCTAAGAAGGATATAGGGATATTAAGTGTTGAGCTATAGATAGTCAAGTGCCGAGCAGGACAATTTTTGTATACATGTCTGGTATGCTACAAACTTCAAGGATAAGTGATCTGGACGACTTGTATAAGCTTTTTGGGCTGAATTATGTATGCATTTAATATTCTCATACTGAGTTAGTTATGCATTTAATTGTTTTATCCTATGCATGACTCATTGTAAGCATTAATTTTTTTACCATCAAGGCATGGATATCAGATCTTGATCGTTGATCTAGATCTCACCATCAGATTCAAACAGGTATATTAGATTGCTTCTAAACCCTATTTTGTTAGTAAGTATGTATGTGGTGTGTGGCGACTACATTTTCAGAAGTGAAATGCATAGAGGGTTATTTTGTTAAGAAGCAGAGATCAAGCAGAGCAAGAACACAGTGAACAACAGAGTAAAGATTATATCAGATTATGAGATCATAGAAGGTATTGGAAAGAGGAGATCCATCATTAGCATCAGAGTGCATAATGAAGGATCAATACTTGAGACATTCTAATCATTGTATCAGGTGAAAATCTCTTAACAGAGTAGTTCTAGCAGACCTTTCTTTATCTCCTAACAAAGTGCTTACTTTATTGTAAGTTGAAATCCTTTAACAGGGTAGATTGTAATGATCTTAAGCTCTTAACAGGGTAGACCTTTCATAGGGTAGATTACATTTTGTAATCAAACATTTGTAACCTTAACCGGTACACTTTATTATTGCAGTAGTGGAGAATTTTGTGGGTGTCATCCCCACCCCAGTTTTACCTATTTGGGTTTCTAGGTTACCAAATTATTGTGTCATTTGTTACTTATTTCATTGTGTGGATGCTATCTAAGACTACATTAGATTCATTTATGTATGAATGTGGATCAATTTGTTTTAAGTGTTTAAATTTGAATATCTGATTCACCCGCCTCTCTCAGTATCTTGCTTTCCCATTATTGTATTTCCAACAATTGGTATCAGAGCAGAGTTCTCTAAAAAGGTTATAATCAGCTTGAGAATAAAAATCTTGAGATGGAGATCTACAAGATGGGAAAAGTCATTGAGAATCAAAAAATTGATATTCAACTAGCACTACAACAGCTTGAGTCTGCAAGACAAGAATTAAAGAAGTCCTTGGCTGCAAGGAAAGATCTGGCCAAGCAGATGAATGACACTCATTAATAGAGTGAATGATCCAAGTGCAACTATGAGTTACTTTGAACAATTGGTGGAAGCATCAAGAAGAGCTAAAGATTCTTCTAGATTAGGTCACACAGAACAACATACAACCATTGAAGATGGAGACTCATCCAAGACAGGTGAAATAAAGACTGCAAAGCTGAGAAACAACAAACCTATTTGTCACCACTATGGGAAACCAGGTCATACTACAAACATTTTCCGAAGCAAGAATGGTAAGTCCAATCCAAAAACTAACTTTAATGGTTACTGCTTTAATTGTAATAAGTTTGGACATCAAGCATGTGAATGTAAGGCAAAGGCAAGCAAAACACCTAGATTCAATGGTAATTGCTATAACTATCACAAATATGGTCATAAAGCACAAGATTGTAGATCCAAAGGTAAACATCAATGGACATCAAAGGTACAAGAGAAATCACCAAGAAAAGGCAATACTCACAATTGGGATTACAATACATGTCATAGTTTTCATTACTATGGTTAGTATGGACATGTTCCAGAAAACTGCATAAGGACATATTTCAAAGGTAAGTCCAAAATTTGGATGAATGGAATCTTAGTTCGTCACAGTTGTCTAAAAATTGGTCATACAATGAAATATTGCAAAACTAGAGTGCTAGCTCCTACTATTGAGAAAATTAGGGAACAAATGAAAAAGACATGGGTTAAGAAGTTTGAACCATGTAGCAGTGAAGCTAATGAAGCTGAGGTCACCCAATCCAATAGATCAGGTGATCACATCATCTCCAACTAAGAGAAAGAGGTATGTAAGGAACTGTATTTAAAATTATTATCTTACATCAGTTCCTAACATAAAATGTACAAAAGTCCATATTTGCATATGCTAAGATGTACCAGGATGTATTTTTGAAGACAAATGCCGAGATGATTCAACTACACTAATAGGTGCCGAGTACTATTCATGGACACTAAAGCCGCGTTCTTTAGTGAGTGCCAAGTTTTGTTGGCCGAGTAAATTTTGTGAAGGCCGAGTGTAGTGAGCAGAGTGAGATGCAAGTTGTGTTAAAGCCGAGGATAGCTAGCTTGCACTAACTCAATGGGAAGAACATTCAATGCTCACCTACCTTTACCCTTCAAAGCTTATAAAAGGTAAACAGTCGACATTTCATTTTTGCCTTGCAATTTTTATTGGTTAACGGAGCGATTAAAGTAATTTGTAGAGTTGATCTTAACTGAGTTTAGCATCAAAGATTTTACTAGTGTGCCATCGGCAATCCTAAGGTGAATAGTAAACAATGAACAATGCAAAGAGCTACTTACTGAGGTACTCTATTTTCCATCTCTCAAACCCTAAATTTCAGAATTATGGCTGCAAATTCTTCTGCACCAGCTAAGAGTATAGAGGTAGAACTAGAAAAAATTCAATTGATACGGAGTGATGAATGTGAACCTCTCAAATTTTGAGCTGTTCCTGAAAGTGCAATATAGAGTGACTTAACGAGAGCCCTCTCATCCATTCCACCCAAGGTACTTATGACTCATGATGTTACATCATGTTATATGGTTAAGATTGGAGAAGTAGGTGATAGTGAATTGAGGAAATCCTATAGTAAATTGTGTGAAAATGGAGTTTTGAAGGCAGAATTCAAAAATCTAGCTGAAAAAGGGTTAACTCGTGCCCTAGATTTTCCCCAAGGTTTCAAAGATGAATGGATTAAGGTTATCCTTAGCTGAGTTCATGACATGAGTATGTGGTTAGATAATGGACTAGTCAAGATCACCAAAATCATGATTCATTGAGTGACTGGATATCCTGTAGTAAATGGAAAATGAACCATGAGGGATAACAGTAAAGAAGAAATTACATTAAACACTAGAGTAGTATGGAATAATAGAGGTATGACTATCTCTACAATTACTGACCTAGAACTTGACTTTGGAGTAAGGGTTATAGCACATAAGTTCTATCAGTCTAGCAGATTGGATAGTGTTCCTTGTACAATAGTTGATCAGGCATGGAAAATTGTGAAGAAGAGTCACACATATGATCTTGCCGAGCTATAGCAGACACAGTTAGCCAAGAACCTAGCATCAATCAGAAAGGCTAAGAGCTCATCATGTAAGTTTGGTTCTTTACTAGTCTGTATATTCTTCTACATTCAAGATACCTTTCCTACACTAGGAAATATTGTTTGGAAAAACGATAGGCCCATAACAGTTTAGATTAGTGAATGTATTGAGAAGTTGGGTAGCAATTTCAATAGCATAATGGGGAGATATTTTGTAGAATTCAAGAAGAGAATGAGATTAAGGACTAGGATTTCTAAGTCACTAGTGGAGAAGCACTATGAAGAAATTTGTTTTCTAGTTGATACAGACAATAATTATATCAAGGCAGTGACTCCTAGGATAACATGCTTAGAACCCTTTCCATATGAAATCAATGTTGATGAAGCATCAGTTGCCATCACTACACTCCTAGCCGAGGCAATTGATACTACAGCAGAGAGATTTGGAAATTTTGAAGAAGCTAAGGCTAAAATTTCTAGAAGTTTGAATGAAGGAACTATGGAGAGGAAAAGAAAGAAGATTGTGAAAAATCTCAATAAAATGGTTGGCTTAGGTAGTGATGAAGAACCTGAGGATGCACCTCTAGGCCTGCCCACTAGACAAGGTGAGGATATTTCTATAGAGGAGGAAGTCGGTGCATTAGAAGAGGTTACTAAGAAAGCTAAGGGAAAGAAACCATCAATTGTAATAGTAACCAAGAAAAGCAAAGACAAACTTAAGATTACACCTCCTGCAGCTAATCATCTGAGGACAAGAGCATCTACTATTACTTCCCCAGTAGAAGTGCAAACAAAAGTATATGGTAAAAGGAAAGTTGTAGAAAGTAGTTCTGGAAAGGAAGCAAAGGTTTCTCCTAAGGTTGAGCCGAGTAAGCCAGCAAAAAGACCAAGAAGGAGATTAAATTTGGGGATAGATAGTGATGAGGAGAAGATAGAAACTGATGAACCCAGCAACATATCTAAAGCTCAATTCAAGAAACCAGCAAGTATTGATGAGGTATGTGATACTTTGAGGAATTCAGCAGGGTTAGCAACATTTAAGTTCATTAAGTATGAAAAGTTGAAAATAGAAGATAGGCACAAAGTACATGAAGTACTCTTGGACACGATGAGTACTTTCAAATTAACTCCTACAGAGATAGGAAATCATGTTCCAGATGAACTTTATGAATTTCTATCAAGCAAATGGGAATTTGCACTATCCACAGAAAGACAGATCAGGGAAGGAACACTAGCCCAGGTAATACCTAAGCTCACCTCAAAATAGAGAGTCAAATTCATTGAGGAATACAAGAGAAGATTTGTTCCTAAACTCAGAGGCTATGCTATTCTGAAAAATGACATTGAAGGTGTAGTACAATAGAGCATAAGGATTTGGAAGGAAATCTTTGGACTGCTCATTCCAAAAGATAAGAAATCTGGTGAAGGGAAATCCAAGCAAAAGACAAAAGAAGTTGAAGTCAAGACTACCCTTGAACCATAGGTAACACAAGGGAAAATTACCACTGAACATGACAAGACCAAAGATGCATTGGATGAAACAAACTCTATTGATCTGACTTCAGACAGTCCTCTGGCTTATATAGTTGATGATCCAAGCAATTTGAATGCCGAGGAAAAAGAGATGTCGAGTGGTAAAGAAACTGACTCACCTATTAAGGCAACTAATATTAAAGAAGAAAAGACCATAGCGTCTGATGAAATAATTGAAGTTGTCAATGATCAGCAAAGTGAAGGACAACAACAAACAAATGAACAAGCGGTAACTTCTCAGAATCCACCTATTTTAGAGGTTGTAAAGACAGTTTTAGATAGTGGAGTAGGAATGAAGGGTATTGTTGATAAGCCTAAAGAAGTAGAGGTAGTGTAAGTGTTGGTTGTTCTACCACACTCTGCATCATCCACTCCCACTAGTTCCAAAATTGGGAGTATGCCGAACCCCCAAACAATATTGATAGAATTGAAGGAGGCATTGGATGTTGACACTGTCAAAGGAAAAGATATTATGGTCCGAGCATAAGTTCTCTAGAATTGAAGAAGAAGTCTCCAATTTTAGATGTAACATTAGATGAAGTCATTGTCATTCCACAATGGAATCCCAATGAGTTATCTTTTGAACAAATAGGGACTCTTCAATAATTGCTTAAGAGGAAGAGGAGACAGGAAGAGTTGAAGATAGAACAAAATCAAAAGAAGGTGTTGCATGACATCAAAGACATATTTGCAAAGGCTTTTGACTTAGAGGATGAAATGCCTCAAGCTCCAATCATTGATCAGCTAGTCAACATTTTACAGAAAGTAACAGATGAGGACATAGACAACAATGAGAAGCTTCTACAATGGTCTCGGAGAAGATTTGAGAGAAAAGTTCTAGAGAAAATCTCCGAAGAGATAGCAACTAAATAGGTTGAACTTTCTATTCTTGTAGAAACTTTAGATAAAGTTACAGCCAATGTTTATTCTTTGTACAGAAAATTATGTGATTTTGAATTTTTCACAAAGGATAATCTACAGCTTGTTGAGAAGCTATAGTTAGATTTGAGATCAACTGGTGCTACTTTGGGTAAAGATACTACCTCTAGTTCTTTACATTTTAATAAGTTGATAAATTCACAAAGGAGAATAGCTGAGCTTATGGTTGAAGATGGTTGAATAAGGGCCAAATTGATAACTATTCAAACAAGCCTATTGCCTCACTCGGAGATAATACAGAAGGAACTCTCAAAATTAAAGGAGTTATCACAGAGCAGTGCAAATCTATCGACTGCATAGAGTTTAGTGAGTCTAGATGCCGAGCTAGAAACAAAATTTGAAGTTATGAATATTGTAAAAGAAAGCTGGGATACTACATTTGAATCCACCTTGCAGCTTCATAAACAATTTTTGGATAAGTACAACTTAACCCCACTAGCAATCAGTGACAAAAACAAGGGGGAAGTTAGTAAGGAAGTTGGTAAGTAAGTCTGAAAGGATACAGAATGGTACATCAGTATAGTTCAGGTACACTTGTATATAAATTTTTGAAGGCATGTAAACTTTTTGTATGAATTATTCTGAGTATATTCCTAGGGGGAGTACTTTGTATACTTAGGCAATATTTTGATAAAATGAATGGAAGTAATGATAAGTGCTTTTGCCACTAATATCAAAGGGGGAGATTGTTAATCTCTAAGTTCTGTTGATGATTAGTGACCAACACTTAGTCATTCACTTAGGAAATTTTAGTTGGCTATCACTGTGGCCGAGCTAAAACTATGCAAGGCCGAGTAACATTGCCGAGCAGTTTTTCAGTTTGCCTAGTTACATTCCTGAGCCAAGTTACATTGTTGAGTTGAGAAGGATACAGGGATATTAAGTGTCGAGTGACAAATAGTCAAGTGCCGAGCAGGACATTTTTTGTATACATATCTGGTATGCTACAAACTTCAAGGATAAGTGATCTGGACGACTTGTATAAGCTTTTTGGGCTGAATTATGTATGCATTTAATATTCTCATATGGAGTTAGTTATGCATTTAATTGTTTTATCCTATGCATGAATCATTATAAGCATTAATTGTTTTACCATCAAGGCATGGATATCATATCTTGATCATTGACCTAGATCTCACCATCAGATCCAAACATGTATATTAGATTGCTTCTAAACCCTATTTTGTTAGTAAGTATGTATGTGGTGTGTGGCAACTGCATTTTCAAAAGAAAAATGTACAGAGGGTTATTTTGTTAAGAAGCAGAGATCAAGTAGAGAAAGAACACAGTGAACAACAGAGTAAAGATTATATCAGATTATGAGATCATAGAAGGTACTGGAAAGAGGAGATCTGTCATCAGCATCAGAGTGCATAATAAAGGATCAATACTTGAGACATTCTAATCATTGTATCAGGTGAAAATCTCTTAACAGAGTAGTTCTAGTAGACCTTCTTTATCTCCTAAAAAAGTGCTTACTTTATTGTAAGTTGAAATCCTTTAACAGGGTAGATTGTAATGATCTTAAGCTCTTAACAGGGTAGACCTTTCACAGGGTAGATTACATTTTGTAATCAAACATTTGTAACCTTAACCGGTACACTTTATTATTGCAGTAGTGGAGAATTTTGTGGGTGTCAACCCCACCCCAGTTTTACCTATTTGGGTTTCTGGGTTACCAAATTATTGTGTTATGTGTTACTTATTTCATTGTGTGGATGCTATTTGAGATTACATTAGATTAATTTATGTATGAATGTGGATCAGTTTGTTTTAAGTGTTTAATTTTGAAGATTTGATTCATCCCCCCTCTCAGTATCTTGCTTTCCCATTATTGTATTTCCAACACACCTTTGATTAATCATTTTTAGCATTTATCAATCAAAGAATAAGTTTTATCAATGTAATCTATGTAGGGTTAATATCCATGTCTGAATGAGTATAACGGTGTAGAAAATACCATTTTGATTAGGTTTGTCATTGATTGCAATCCGATAAAGAGTTGAGAAACAATGTTGATTAAAGTGTTGAGAAACACTAGTGTGATGTTCTTAAAAGTAAGTGGTGTTTAAGAAACACCTTTTTTTGTGATAGGGATTGTGACTATTTTGTGCTAGTATTAAGAAATACTATTATAGTGGCAAACTTTCCTAGATAATGACGTAGGATGACCAAATGTGACAGACCAACTTTAAACTGACAAAGCTGCCCTGACTGTTAAAACTGTTAGGAGAGATTCCCCCAGTGAAAAAATATTATCCTAAGACTCAAATGTAGACAAATTCTAGGCAAGGAAAGTGGAACATTGGAGCACTTAGGTCTAGCTGATGATATGAAAGTGCCCAAAGAATACCCACCAATAGAAACTTTAAATAGGAACTCACTAAAAGCGGTGTATTGATAGATGGAGTGATGATTACAAGTGTCGCATGTTTACCAAGTTTTCACCACTTGGAAAATTTCTATTTGTGCTTCCAAGATGCCTATTTACCAGGTTTTTGCCAAGGCACTTTTTTTTGTTTTTTGATTTTTTTGTACTTTTTCTTTTTTTAGTATCAAGGTGCATGTTTGCCAAGTTTTCACCAAGAATACCTTTTTTCAGGAGTTTTTCCTCTATTTTTTCTTTTCCACTATTTTTGACATTTTTCAGGATCAATTTTACTATTTTCAAGATTTCTTCAGGAATAATTTTTGTTGTGCCATCCCTATGGCTCAATGTCAAGCATAGAACCTTTTCAAGTGGACAATATTGATAGGATCAGAGAGATAGGATCAAGGAGAACATATCCTTTAGGTGTAACTAATTGATGAGCTCCTAATCCAAAAAAAAATTTGATAACAAAGGGTGTCAGGCAGTTGGGTTCAAACTTTCCCTTTTGTTCTCTATTTTTTTTATCCGTAGGATTTTCTCTGAGCACTAGATATCCAAATTGAAACTGACTAGGTTTTACTTTCTTGTTATATCCTTTTGACATCCTTTTTTGATATATCTTGAGATGATCAAATGTCTGTTGTTTGTGTTCATCCAACATTTCTAATTCTTAGACCTTATCTATGTGGTATTGTTCATCTGTGACTAGACCTTTTAAAGAAACCCACAAAGAAGGGATTTCAACTTCAATTGGAAAACTACTTATGTGCCATAAACAAGAGTGAATGGTGTGGCTCCCGTTGGTGTTCTAAATCTAGTTCTATATGCCCATATTGCTGGATTTAGTTGCAAATGCCAATCTCTGCCATATTTACTCATAGTTCTATGTATGATTTTGAGAATAATCTAGTTTGATGCCTCAACTTGTCTGCTACCTTGAGGGTAATAGATGGAAGAAAAATGCAAAGTGATATGGAACTATGTACAAAGTTCATCAATATATTGACTTTTGAATGGTCCCCCATTTTTTGTTACAATGGATGAGGGTATCCCATACCTACAAATGATGTAGTTTAGAATGAACATGGATACTTGTTTCCCAGTGTCTTTTATTAGCGGTACTGATTCGACCCACTTTGTAAAATACTTAGTAGTTGTGATGATGTATTTATGCCCACTTGAAGAGTTTGGATCCAACAAGATCAAAGACACATTACTGGAATGACCAATGTCTGAGAAATGGTATCAACTCCCTTGCTGGAGCTGTTAGGATTAAGTAATATTGAGAGGGGGGTGAATCAGTATTACACCACTTTAAATTCAAAATTAATAATTTTGAACTTAACCAAGCAATTACTGAAATGATAAGAACATACACATAAAGTAAATAACTCATAACACCATGATTTGTTCATGAGGAAACCTTGGAAAATGGAAAACCTTGGTGGTGATAATACCCACAAATAATGCACTAAGAGTATAGTGTCCCTGTTAGGAGACCTAGCTCTTTTAGGAGTTGAATATTACATTTATCACATATCCCTGTTAAAGGATAAAAACCCTGTTAGGGGTAGAACAAGGATCTCACTTCTCTTACAATCAGAAATTGTCTTTGCAAAATGATTTCTCAAGTAATTAATTGAACAAGCATCAATAATACTTAGATAGTTCCAATTATGTCTAACAATATTCTTTATTAGATTCTGACATCACCATGCATCTACGCATTCCATCTACATCTTCGCATCTCAAAACATCTTCATATATACTCGATCTCATAATCAATTGACTCACAAATATATCACAAAACATGACCATTACTTTATCAAATAATAAACACATAGTCGACGATCATAAAATAACAAAATTAGGGTAGGAACCAAGCCAAATCCAAATTAGCACTTTTGAATTCCACATTATACTCCCTTAATCATCGTGACCATTCCACTTCCATGTTACACTGTTGTACTATCTTCGCAGAACTTCAACAGACTATAACTCTCTGAAATCAACTCTAAAATACAATAGACCTTAGATGGAGGTCTAATATATCCCAAAATATCTTCCTCCAATCTTTCATCACTTAGTTTTCCACATACTATGCTCGCTCACCAAAACTGTACAAGTTTACCCTGTCAATTGCTTCCAAAACCTAGTCATTTTGCAAAATTGAATATCCAAAACTAGATTCTACATCAAGCAACCATTCCAATGATTAGTGTTTCCATAAATGAAAATATTTATGCAATGATAATTAGGCCACTTTCCAAAAATATCCCCCTTTTTCATTGATGACAACACCTAGTGAAAAATGACTAAGTGCTCAATACCAAACTATTAACTTACTAAGTGCATATTTTTCATACATATTACTCCCTCTTTGACATTAATGGAAAAGGTGTAACCATATACATTGATGAACTATAAATTATTGAATGTTTGAAGATGTTAAGTTGATGACCATGCAAGGAATTAAATAAGTTAATGTATTGTATTGTCATTGATGTCAACTTGATATAATCTGTATGGTCATGGACATACTGCCAAAGACTTCAAAGAACCAATAAATCAAAGGCTATGCTATTAGTAATGGATATAAGTTAATTATTCACAAAGTGACTATATACACTGACAGAGTGCACAACGACAGACAGATAAAAGAGAAAAGTAAAAGTGTTACCTGATGAGAAAATGCACAACATTACCGATGAGAAAAGTTACAGTGTTTCCCAACGGACGAAGATCCCAAAGACAACTGAAGTCACATCAACAAAATAGTCAGTTATCACTGATGAATAACTGAAGTGTTGACTGATAGAATAGAGAGTTTATAAATGACAAAATGCTTAGTTGTGAAGAGCTATAAATAGACTTAACTAATACTTATCATTGTTTTAATCGACAAGATAAAGTCAGAGATAAGTAATGGATTTAAAGCTGCTTTGTCCAGTTGGCAAGAAGATCTCTACAAGATAAAACTAGATTTTTTCTTTAAATCTAATTGGCGAGAATTGTGGATCATGCTAAGAATCAAGAAAGCCAAGAAATGGTGAATCATGTCTATAAAGAGACAAACCCAATTCATTATGAACTGTGGGGTGAAGAGAAGAGAAGAGAATAGATGCTGAAGAGATTCTGAAGGAGAAGAAAGTCTTCATTCAGACCTAATCAACAAGCTGAGGAAAGAGCTAGATTTTGTAGACACCAATGAATAGTGAAACAACATCACAGAAGAGAACAATGTGGAGAAAATGTATTGAATTGATTATATTGATCAGAGAGGTAATGCACTTACAATAGATCTAAAAATCTACAATTCAAGTTGTATGTGTGAACAGATCACTTTAATGTTTTAGTTTAACCATTGAAGCATTAAGTCTCTTAACCAAGTAGGACTTACAAGTCTTTTTTAATTTAGATACATCCCAAGGAGTATCCAAATTTTTTATCATAGAAAGTAGCATTGGATAGGCCCGATACCTATTGATAGGCCAGGTGAGTGTTTGATAAAGGATGGTAGCATTAGATGCCAGATACTAGGTGACAAACTATCTTTTAAATCCTCTAACAAGGTCACACCTAACAGTGTGTTTGTAACCTTTAATAGGGTTGGCTCTCAACCGAGCTCACTTCAGAAGAGTGAAAATTTGGGGTACCGGTCCCAGTGTTTTTTCCCTTAACAGGGTTTCCACGTTAAAAAACTATGTGTTATGTGTTTATGTTTCATTACTTTACTATTTTACATTTCACTTATGCTATTCTAGATTGATCAGTATACTCTAGCTATTTAATGTGTTTTGGTAAATGTAAGACTGCTTATTGGTAAACATACAGAAGAAGGATTTAGAAAGCAATCTAACAAGTAGTAAATTGTTTTAACTATTTCAAGGCATTCATCTTATAGGACTGAAGATAACTAGATGTATAATTTATGGTACTAAGTTTAAAGGGTTGATTTAAGGATTAACTTTTGAGGCCACTGATTCACCCCCCTACTCAGTTATTACTAACACTTGGTATTAGAGCTTATGTACTAAGAAAGAAATGTTTCAAGACCTAAGCTAAAGATCACAAGATTAACAAATGAGATGTGCCCAAGTTGAATAAAGAAAATTTTGCTTCATGGCAGAGCAGAATAAGACTCCACTTATCAGGTATTGGAAATGATGTTACTCAATACTTAGATACTAAATATGTGTTTCCCACAAGTGTACCCGCAATTGAACAAATGAGAGAGAATCATGAACACAACTGCATGATGATAGAGCTTGCTTCCTCACTCTCCGATGCTGAATTTGAAGATGTCAAAACCTGCAAGAATGCAAAGCTGATGTGGGAAAAATTGATGCTTGTACATGGTGGTGACAAGAATGTTTTGAGAGCCAAGGCAGAAATCCTTAGAGGAAATTTTGATGATCTCAAAATGAAAGAAGGTGAAAACATCACACATTACAACACAAGAATCAAAGAGGTAGTCAATGCTATCCAAGGAGTTGGAGGTGTACTAGAAGAAGATACAGTGGTAAGTAAAATTATAAGAACCTTACTACCTACTTATGCTATTAGAGTACCTTCCATACAAGAAATGAGAGCAGTAGAAAATAGCAATGTTACTCTAGACAGTTTGATTAGAAGACTGATTTCATTTGAGATGAATAAAATGTTGATAATAGTGTCTTACCAAACATAGAGTCTGCATTCAAATCTTCTTTGAGAATAAGTAAATCAAGTCATAGTGAAAGTGAAGAATAAGATCTTGATGAAATTGAAGCACTTATGGCTAGAAGAATGCAAAGAGGCAAAGGTAAATACAAAGGTAAATTACCACTTGTTTGTTTTAATTGTAAAGAGATTGGACACTTTGCTGCAAGATGTCCTAATAGAAGAAAAGATGACAGAAGTAATGATAGGTCATTTGAAAAGAAGTATGACAGAGGTGATTACAAAAGCAATCAACAATCAGAAATAAGAGATACTCGAGACTACAAGGACAAAGGATGATACTGACACCGAATCTGATGAAGACATCGAGATGGTGTTTGTGGCAGTAAAAGATGATTCAGATGATGATGGAGAAAGGTATGTAGAAACTCCACTCATATCTAAAGTTAGTAAAATTGATGTCTGGATCATATATAGTGGCTGCACTCACCATTTGACTGGTGACAAGAAAAAGTTTGAGACTTTTGAATACTATAATGGTGGATCAGTAAGAATGGGTAATGACACACCTTGTCCAATTGAAGGTAGAGGAACTATAATGTTGAATAACCTGATAAAATGTGAAAATGCTTATTGGCTGAAAGGATTGAATTATAATCTATTGAGTGTTTCTCAGTTGAATAATTTAGGTCATAGAGTAGCATTTGAAAATAAGAAGGAAAAGATCTTCAATGAATCATTAAATCTGATTGGTACCAGTGAGCAAACAAAAGGTAACTTATTCTATCTGAATGATACCGACACCACTTGCCTAATGGCTAGAAACAAAGACATATGGTTGTGGCACAAAAGATTGTGTCATGTGAACTTTGACAACATGATAAAGATAATAAAAAAGAGAAATGTAAGAAGCTTACCGACGATGACCAAGCCTGACAATATCATGTGTAAGAATTGTCAAAAAGGTAAGATGAAAAAGTCTAGTTTCAAAAGCAAAACCCATACATCTGATGCCATTCTAGAATTAGTCCATACTGATTTATGTGGACCCATGAGGATAAAGAGTTATTATGGTGATATATATTTTATTCTCTTTGTTGATGATTACTCTAGAATGATGACAGTAATGTTTCTAAAAGATAAATCTGAAGCATTGAAGATGTTTAAATGGTACAAAGAAATGGCTGAGAAACAAAGTGGTAAAGAATTTATTTCAGATGAATTCACTAACTTTTGTAATGAGCATGGAATCAAAAGATAGGTCTCTGCACCAAGAACACCACAAAAAAATGGTATTGCTGAAAGAAGGAATAGATCCATAGTTGATTGTGCAAGGACACTGATGGTAGAGAAAGGCATCACCCAAATCTTCTGGAGGGAAGCTATCAGTACTGTTGTTTATACATTGAACAGAGTATAATTGAAGAAAGACACCAAGAAGACACCTTATGAGCTATGCTATGGATACACACCCAATGTAAGTTACTTCAAAAATTTTGGTAGTCAATGTTATATCTTAAAAGATGATAGAAAAGGAAAACTTGACTCTAGATTGATGAAAGGATATTTCTAGTGTATTCCACCAAGAGCAAGGCTTATAAATGTCTCAATAAATCCTCTAACAAAATTGTTGAAAGTGCAAATGTAAAGATAGATGAATTTGTAGAGAAGAATGAAAAGAAAAGCACAAAATAACCAGAGGTCTACAACAGGTTGTTTACATTGAAGAACCTAACACTCTACCTGACCAACTATGTAGATCTCCCAACAATAGATCATTGCACTCGAGCATCAAGTTGCAAATACTGACGATCAGGATATTTCTCAAGAAGATGCACAAAGTGATGGAGAATAGGGATGAAGGACAAAATGATGATCAAGCTGATAGACAAAGAGCCAAACCTATACTTGCCAGATATGTCAGAAGGAACCATCCATAGAACCAGATTATTGGAGATAAAAAGGCTGGTATGAGAACCAAAAGTAAGTCTCTTAATACAAGATGTCTTATTTGTGATTATGAGCCAAAATCTATCAATGTTTCACTTGATAATAATGAATGGATTAGTGCTATGAATGAGGAGATTGAGCATATTGAGAAAAACAAGACATGGACACTTGTACCAAGACCAGATGAAAAGAATGTCATCAGTACAAAATGGATATTCAAGAATAAAATGAATGAGAATGGAGAATTCACCAGAAATAAAGCAAGACTATTATGCAAGGGGCATGCACAAGAAGAAGGGATTGACTATGGAGAGACCTTTGCACCTATTTCTAGGCTAGAAGGAGTAAGAATATTACTTTCTTATGCTGCATGTAAAGGATTCAAGGTATATCAAATGGATGTCAAGTCTGCATTCCTAAATGGAATACTTGAAGAAGAGGTATACATTGAAAAACCAGAAGGGTTTGTTGATCCAGACAAGAGGGACATGGTATGTAGACTAGACAAAGCCTTGTATGGATTGAAACAAGCACCCTGAGCCTGGTATGAAAGAATTCATTCCTATCTTATAAGTATTAGATTTGTAAGGACTAGTGAAAACAATAATCTTTATTTAAAGAAAACTATTGATGCTAACATTTTTATTGTTGAGATATTTGTTGATGACATCATATTTGGAGGCAATGATATGCTATGCAAATAATTTTCAAATGAAATGAACAAAGAGTTTGAGATGTCTATGTTTGGAGAGATCAAGTTCTTTCTTGGTCTATAGATCATGCAACAAGATGAAGGTATTTTTATTACACAATCCAAATACATCAAAGAAGTACTGAAAATATTCAAGATGGAAGAGTCCAAACCAGTTGGAACACTGATGGCAACTAGATGTAAGATAACAAAGGAGGACAAGTCATCAAGGGTAAATCAAAATTTGTACAGATCAAGGATTGGAAAACTCAATTATGTTGTACATACTAGACTAGATATTGCACATGCAGTAGGAATAGTTGCTAGATTTTTTGCTAATCCCAGATAATCACATATGACTGTTGTGAAAAGAATCCTAAGATATCTAAAGAATACTAAGGAATATGGCTTATTGTATAGAAGAGAAGGAAAATTTGAACTTAAGGTCTTTACCGACGCTGATTGGGCTGGAAATATTGATGACCAGAAGAGCACAACTAGAGGAGCATTCTTTATGGGTGACTGACTTGTCACATGGATCAGCAAGAAGCACAGATGCATCTCTCAATTTACTGTAGAAGCAGAGTATGTTCCTACTGCTGCAAATTTCTCAAATATTGCATGGATCAAATAGCTACTGGAAGGTATGCATATGAAAATTATTGAACCAGTAATTATCTATTGTGATAATACAAGTGCAATAAAGATTTCCAAGAATCCAGTCATGCATGCTAAAATAAAGCATATTGCCATCAAGTATCATTATTTGAAAGAACAAGTTCAAGCAAAGGAGGTGATACTTGATTATGTGTAATCTAAAGAAAAATTGGTTGATATCTTCACCAATCCATTACCCAAGGATGCATTTGAGTACTTGAGATAGAGACTAGGGGTCAGACCCTTATCTACTGGCCAGTAAAATGACTAGAAGGCTGGATCAGCCTACATATTATCAAAATATCATTCATGTTGATGCAAGCACAAAGATGGAATTCAAAGATAAATCTATACACAACAAGGTATTTATCTACTCCTAGCACCAGAGTTATTGTATTACCGATGGATTGGGAAATTCAAGGAGTATATTATGGATAGAAAGGATCTGTTTGGCATTACTGTGAAAAATATTTTTTTGGCATTACTGTCAAAGGGAGAGATTATATCCATTATCACTTCATATAACTTCAGGGAGAGATTATATCCATGGGAAATATTAACCAAAGGGGGAGATGTAACAAGAAAGGGAGAGTACATACAAAAGAAGAAAATTGCTAACGAGAGACATCAAAGAAAGGAGAACAGTGAAAGGGAGAGAGTTTGACACAAGAGGAGAACACATCATATCAGAGAAAGAAAGATTCCACATCTATCCAGTAAATGGATTGATGACAAAGAGAAATTTGCATGAATCAAATCTAAGTTATATGAACTTACCAAGGACTAGATATTTTTATCCGTTATAGTACATAAGATTGGTAATTTGATGAACTTCAACTGTCATATTTCATATTGTATTAGTAATAATATAGTGTGATAATGTAGTGTGTTTCCATCAATGCCAAAGGGAGAGATTGATGAACTATAACTGATTGAATGTTTGAAGATGTTAAGTTGATGATCATGCAAGGCATTAAATCAGTTAATGTAGTGTATTGTCATTGATGTCAACTTGATATAATCTGTATGGTCATGGACATACTGCCAAATACTTCAAAGAACCAATAAATCAAAGGCTATGTTATCAGTAATGCATATAAGTCAAGTATTCACAAAGTGGCTATATACACCGATGAACAGAGTAAAAGAGAAAAGTCACAGTGTTACCTGATGAGAAAATACATAGCATTACCAACGAGAAAAGTTACAGTATTTCCTGATGGATGGAGATCCCAAAGATAACTGAAGTCACACCGATGAAATAGTTAGTTATCACCGATGACTAACTGAAGTGTTGACCGACAGAACAGAGAGTTCAGAAATGATAAAATGATTAGCTTTTAAGAGCTATAAATAGACTTAACTTAATACTTATCATTGTTTTAATCGACAAGATAAAGTCAGGGATAAGTAATGGATTTAAAGTTGCTTTGTCCAGTTGGCAAGAAGATCTCTACGAGATAAAACTGGATTTTTTCTTTAAATATAATTGGTGAGAATTGTGGTTCACGCCAAGAATCAAGAAATCCAAGAAATGGTGAATCATGTCTATAAAGAGACAAACCCAATTCATTACGAATTGTGAGGTGAAGAGAAGAGAAGAGAATAGATGCTAAAGAGATTTTGAAGGAAAAGAAAGTCTTCATTTAGACCTGATCAACAAGCTAAGAAAAGAGTTAGATTCTGTAGACACCGACAAATAGTGAAACAACATCATAGAGAAAAATAGTGTGGAGCAAAGGTATTGAATTGATTATATTGATCAAAGAGGTAATGCACAAGTACAATAGATCTGAAAAATCTGCAATTCAAGTTGTATGTGTGAACATATCACTTTAATGTTTCAGTTTAACCATTGTAGCATCAAGTCTCTTAATCAAGCAGGGTTTAAAATTCTTTTTTAATTGAGATACATCCCAAGGAGTATCAAAAAGTTTGATCATAGAAAGTAGCATTGGATATGCCCGATACCTATTGACAGGCCAAGTGAGTGTTTGATCAAGGATGGTAGCATTAAATTCCAGATACTAGGTGACAAACTATCTTTTAAATCCTCTAACAAGGTCACACCTAACATTGTTTTTGTAACCTTTAATAGGGTTGGCTCTTAACTGAGCTCACTTCAGAAGAGTGAAAATTTGGGTTACCAGTCCCAGTGGTTTTTCTCTTAACAGGGTTTCCACGATAAAAATCTATGTGTTATATGTTTATGTTTCATTACTTTACTATTTTACATTTCACATATGTTATTCTGGATTGATTGGTATACTCTAGCTATTTATTGTGTTTCATTAAATGTAAGACTTCTTATCTGTAAACATACAGAAGAAGGATTTACAAAGCAATCCGACAAGTAGTAAATTGTTTTAAGTATTTCAAGGCATTCATTTTGTAGGAATAAAGATAACTAGAGGTATAATTTGTGGTACTAAGTTTGAAGGGTTGATTTAAGGATTAATTTTTGAGGCCACTGATTCACCCCGCCCCCCCCCCCCTCTTAGTTATTACTAACAATACATATCAAAATTGTATGAATGGTTCACTAGAAATTCATACCATGTGAAGTACATCTTGAAAATAAGTTTCCAAGATCTTCATCTCAGTTATCCACGTCTTTACCAAAATATGACCAAATGGATCAAACCATTTAGTGCTAAAGATGAATTCTCAACTCCCTTCAGTTCTATGGGCATGTTATCAACAAATTCCTTCTTTGTTGTCTCCATATCAGAAAGATGTTTTTCCAGAATTGATATTTTTAGAGTGATTAGACTCTTTAACACACCAAATCTTCCTATTACTCTCCCTTTCTTTCTTTCAAGCATGCGGATGTTGTCCAATAGTCGGGACACTTCCTTATCCAACTCTGCAATAGTTTGTGAGGAGGAATCACAACTATGTGCTAATGTATCTAGAGTCTTTCTATCATTGCCAATGATGTCTTTAGTTCTCTTCAAGTGCTTGAGAGGATTTATACATTAGTTGTATAGCTTCCTTCCATAAGCAATACAAGACTTTGCTTCAACAATAGTATTATTCAGTATGCCTACGTCCCATGTGATTGACTTACATACCTCATCAAGATTCTTCACAAAATATGTTTTTTCAACTCTAACTATTGTGATCTTCTCCAAAGACTCGGAGTGAACATCAAAGTCATCAAGTACTTTGTTTAGGTTGTCCACTATATCCTTTACTTGGAAAGTGAAAGGTAGGGGTAGGAGTTTTTTGATACTATCAACTGATCTTTCCAGTATCTTTGAATTCTTTTCAGATCTCTTCTTAGCCTTATAAAAGGTTATGTAATATAATTTCATTAATTCATCTTCATCCATACCTTCAACATTTGTGCCTAGAGGTTTTTCACCACTTTCCAACAATAAAGCTGAAGAAACAGTTACATGTGTTTCTTGTTTAACTTCAACTTTATTTTAAAATTCCTTCACTACCTCAATTGTACTTCCTCATAGTTCTTCCTTAGAATCCCCTTCCTCAATCAAATTGACTGCACTCTATTCACCACTTCTGTCAACCTCAGTCATAGTATCCACATTCCCTTGAAAAGGGTCACTTACATCTTGTGAAGTTCCCAAATACAAAGCCACGCCGAAGATACAGGAATTTGGTTACTTTATTGTACTGAAACACTGACTTCTATCCTCTGCATCCTTAGATGTTTGAATGTTTACTTCTGCGACCTTAGAATATTCTCCTCTTAGAATGTTCTTAGGATTAGTATCCTTGTGCTTAGGAGGTGAAGGTGTTTTAGGCTCAACTTTGAATAGGACTTTGTTAATAGCCCTATGATTTTCCTCTATAACTTCATCATAATTTCTCCCCATAATTCTTATCAATCTAGATTTTACTCTCAATAGGGGATTAATGGTGAACCGCCTCACAATAGGTAATAATATTCATGCCAAAGCTTCTCCTAGGAATAGTATATTCAAACTAAGGATTGTTTTTCCTATCATGAAGTGCATTTAAATTTTCAACCTAGGGACATATACTTGAAATGGGACAGCACGATATGTGCACTAAGTCTCTCAAAGAGTCATACTACCTATGCTGCAGGAAGGAAAAATACATGAAAGAGACCTACGCTATTTCTGCAGGAAAGTAAATACACATGACTACTTAATGAAATTAATGCTGAAAACTAAAAACATACCTTAAACCTATTCTATCAACCCATAGCATTCACCATAATTATCCTTGCAAGTGTAGTCTAATGCTGTAGGAATGAAACAGTAAACTTATGCTCAAAATGCTATAAATGGTGAAAGTAAATCTAACCTACTCTAATATAATCCACCTCCCAAGTGGGCCCACTTGGTTGGCTTATGATAACTACTAACATTGAATGTAAACAAAAATCACTCCATTATATTTTCAGAAAATAATTACATAAAAACAATGCACAAAAATGGAAAGAGTAACTTGTCATGCAAATGCAACAATAATATATTTCAAAAACTAAGCTACAAAGTAACAATCAAATCCCATTATATAGAGGATTGATGTTTATTCCAAAAACATACAGCTAAGGTCTGATTAAATCATGCCATAAGGGAAGGAGATTGTAACTTCCCACAACAGAGTGTAACAAAGTCTGGATAGCCATTTCATCAAGATATTGACCGTTGAGAAGAAATAAAGAAGAGATATTTCCTATATTCCCTGAGATGATGGCTCCTTCATTGTAGTAGACATGTCTTGCGGCCATAATAGTTCTCCTTGTTGCAGCTGGAACTTCAACACCTTCTCTTCAATGTGGTCAACCACTCTCAATCTTCTCTTTCATCCTAGCATATTAGTATTTTATGCGGATATATAATCAAGTCAACTAGTAAAATCAATCCAAATTTAGAACACACATTCAAATAGCTATATGAAATATTGTGATAGATATATAATGTTTAGCAAAACATGACACTAATAGCTACCCATAGGCTAGGTGGCTGCAATTGTACTTATCACAAGCTCAAATACTAAAAGGTTCACAAAAGTCTTGGTAATGTTTTAAATAGAGTATAAATATTAACATAAAACATAGACAAATCATGGTCTTGTCATCTTCCCCCTACAAGTAAAATTCTTGTCCTCAAGCATTGCATTTCTTTGCAATTCCTCTGAACTGCCTAATCTTTGTCTTTCCTCTTCTTCTGCTCTTAATGGTATAGTAGAACCCTCTAGTTTTCTCCCAGAATTCCATCCTATAATCCTCGTGCAGTTTATCTAACTTTGTAGCATTGATGTCATAAAGATGCCATAGAAACATAGGTGACTAGATTTTAACGGGACACCATAGCTCACACCTAATCTGTCTTCCTAGCTGTATATAATTTGGTACTGTGTGAATGGCTGCCTCAAGATTAATAGGACTGTATGGCTCTAATTTATTGAATTCTTCTGGCAGTCTATTCCACCTAAATCTAGCACTAGCCAGGGCTCTCTAAAAAGAAAAATAGGACATTTCCTGATATTATTCATAAACCTCTTCTCTGATATTAAAAATATTCTTCTTAGTCTCTTCTTTTATGCTTCCACAGGTCAGGATGAACCAATCTCTTAGAAATACATCAGGCTTACTACTCCCAGCCCTTAAATGTAGTGGTTCTATCTTCTCTTGGTCCTTGTAGTTGTCTATTTGTCTTTCATAGTTTTCTTCATTATGCATCCAGGAAATTAATGCCCTTAGATGTATATCCCCCATATAAAGTAGAGGATTCCATTTAGTCTCCTTGGGAATAATGAAGTTGTGAAGGTATAACTCATAGAGTAGATTTTGTTGCCAAGAAGGAAGGGTTTGATATAGGCCATAGAATTCTTGGGCTATTTTGAACTTAGAATCTATGTTATTCAAGGTCATCATTAGTTGAAATAACAAGAAGTGTTCTTTTAAACAAATAGTGTATACCCTGGTAGGAGGTCTACAAGTGATAATCTAATCAGCCAACTTCAAGGCACGTTCCATTCTCTATTTTTTCTTTTGCAATTGCTCCTTTAGGTCTTTTATTTCCTCATTTTGATCATTTATCACTCTTTACATTTTCTTCTCTCCTTCCTTCCATAGGATTTTTTTAAGAACAAATCTATTATACAAGCCAAAGAGAAGGGACTGCAATGTAGGTGGGCCACACTCCTCTAATTGATTGTTTTGTTTCCTCTGCGCTTTTCATGCCTGCTCTAAATAGTTGGTGAACTGGGTTCTCTGATAAAGTACTAGGGCATTCTGTGAGTGGGCTGACTATTGAGGCATTTGAACTTCTTCCTCATTGATTTTTGGAACATTTTGATGACACTCTTCAAGGTCATTTTGACATATTGCAGGTTGATTGTCACATTTCTCATTTAAATTTTGAGAAATGTCTGGGATTTTAGGTTGAGTTGGGGAATAATCTGGAATATATTGCACATGGGGTTCTATAATGGATTTCCTTAGAGGAAAAGATTGGCACTCTAGAGATACTTGAGGAATTTTTCATCTCTTCCTAGGACTTCTCCGCACTGGATTTTCCTCAACCTTCACAGCCTTGTTTCTACTAGATTTATTTGGCCTCTCTTCTGTAGGAGTAGCAGCGATAGGAACCAGTTTCCTTTTCTTTCCTTTTGAAGTTGTGGGGTTTTGTGGTTCATTTGTAGGAATATAAGTTCCTTCACCTACTTTTCATTTTCTTCTCTTCTGAGAAGAGGTAGGGGAATTTATTTTAGGAGCAGGTGAAGGTCTATTCTCTTCAAGTTTTTTGGGTTCCCTTTCTTGGGTGGCTTTCTGAAAAGATGGCTCAGAGGGTGCTGCATTATCATTGCTAGGTTGCTTAATAGGCTCAACCTAAGGTTGCAAGTTTTTAAGCTAAACAAACTCTAACCATGCCAAATGAGAGACTTCCCTAAGGGATTTTTCAAATAACTGTTTGATTAGGGTATGGTGGGAGACAAAATTTGCATTCCCCTTTTGGGCTTCCTCAACACTAATTTACTTAGCATGTTATACAAGAAATTTACATTATCAGGTACATAGCTAAGTAACTTGAAATGATGTCCATGTAAATTTGAAAATCTTCCCTTATAGGTCAAGTACCTGATAATGTGGATTTTTAGCTCATTGAATGGTGGAGGGATTGACATGTATTTCCATCCTTGTTAATTTCCAATGGATGATCTATACGCAGAGTAAACTGGACCCGACCTGACCTAGCATCATGCTCATTAGGATAATGCTCCCCAATTTTTGGCAATCCAGTTACTTTGGCTATTCTTTACTCTGTTGTGAAAACCGTTAAACCCCATATGGTTGCCTTTCCCTCTTCAAAGGTACTCATGAATTTTGCTACTACCTCATCATTAAATTTTGTTAATTGTAGAAAATACCCCAAGCAACCACATGCATTGGACCTCCGTACTGCTTCAATATCTGTGAGCAGAATGCCATGAACCATGGGCTCATGCCGATGAAGCTTCCCTCCCATTTGTTCCAAATACTTTCCTTCAAATTTTTCTGTTGTCACTTGTCAATATCTCAATTTCTTCTACTCTGCAATTTCTAAATACCTTATTCTCTCTTTGATCACCCTGAATTAAGCTTTGAAACTGCACTTATTAAAACTATGGATTTTTCTCTTGCAGTCTTTTGTTGTGTTTGTCATGAACAATAATAATGTAATTTTTACAGAAGAAAATATAATTCTAACTGTGAGTTTAAGTACAAGTTACCACATAGTTTAATTATGTCATTTTGGGTCACGTCAAATTTGAAAATCGAGGATAATTTGGGAATAGTAGTACGACACTTGTGCGAGATAGTAAAGGGAAATAATGAGACAAGGCCAAAGTATAGATTTGAGTTGACAGGTAATATTATGAGAAGTGAGAAGGATAACTAGAAATGATATGTAAACTTAACACACTTCCCTTCCCCCTATGAAATTAGGACAAGTGTCCCCACTTGTCACACTTGGCACAGGGTGAGGAACTGGCTTAATGCCTTAATCATAGATTAATCACAATACTAGATATAATTACCAAAATCTATACGCTAAAAGTGGAAAGAAATTGGAAAAGTTGTAATTGTCAGTTGATTACAGCGTGTGTGAGAAATAAAAGGTGGCGAGAGTGGAGTAAGTAGGATGGCTACATGTGTCACCTGATGTGGCTCTTATTTGGAACATAGAAATATGGAAAGAGGTGGTGACATGGAGGATGGATGGATGGAAGGTAGAGAAGTGGAATGGGTTGAAAATAAGAATATTTAATATGAATGGAGAATAGAACTTTATTTGGAAATGAAGTTTTTATTATGAACATGCACTAAGGAATGTTATGCTGAAGTTGCAGGAAGAAGGTTTGCACCCTCGGCTGCAGGAAGTTTGACATATTTCTCATTTGGAGTTGGATGTCTGAATTTCTGCAGGAAGTCTTCTTTGGTCTGGGGCTGATGATACAGACAAAGTTGATGCCCGTTGACCAATAACTTGAAGTTTACTGGGTCAATATTTGTCAACTGGACTGCTCCATTACCAAAGACATAATTTATTTCATATGGTCCCATCCATCTTGTCTGCAGCTTGCTTGGTATTTCTTGGATTCTAGAATCATACAGTAGTGCCCAATCATCAACTTGAAATTGTTTTTTCTTAATATGGGAGTCATGCCACTTCTTCCTCTATTTTTGTACTATCTCAGTATGCTCCAATGGAGATTTTTTCATTTCATCCAAGGAGTTGAGATGGAGCAGTCAGTCTCTCTATGCTACAGGAAATTCAAGGTTTAACTCTAGAGAAGTACACATTGTTTTATGCTCAAACTCAATTGGTAACATTGTTTCTTTCCCATAAAATAATTCAAATGGAGTGAACCCTGTGGTTGTCTTCCATGTTGTTCTATATGCCCAAATTACTTCTGAGCATTGGCTGCTCCAGTCATAGCAGTGCAGATGAACTTTTTTTGTTAGAATTTCTTCTATCTCTCTGTTAGTAACTTCTACCTGACCATTGGCTTGAGGATGGTAGAGAATGGAATTCCTGTGTCTAATATTGTATTCCTTCATGAGTTCTGTGATCGAATTGGATGTAAATTGTGCTCCCAGATCAGTTAAAACATCTCTTGGCACACCATAATGGGTGAAGATTTCCTCATACAAAAAATTGGCTACCTTATGATTCTGTTCATGCTTCATGTCTTTTACTTCCACCCATTTGGTTAGATAATCAGTGCACACCAAAATGTAAGACTTCCCATTAGATGGGGGGTCTATAGAGCCAATGCAATCTATGCCCCACTTGTCAAATGGTGCGACAACCACTTGTGGATGTAAAGGCATTTCATCTAACTTTGTTGGATGACCCATCCTCTAGCATTTATCACATTTTCTTATATAATTAGCTACATCTTTGTGTAGTGTGGGCCAGTAATAACTTGTTGTTAAAATCTTTAGAGCTATCCTTTTAGTTGCAAATTATCCTCCACATGTCTCATCATGACAAGCATGGACGATATCATATGTTTCATCTTCACGTACACACCTTCTCATGACTTGGTCTGGACCAGCGTAGAATAGTGTATTATATCAATCCAAGAGAATTGAAAGATTTTATCAACAAGAATTCTTTTGTCCTTAAGAGAGAAACATGTAGGAATTTTGTCAGCTGCAAGGTACTTATCTATATCAGCATACTATGGACTCTTAACAGCAATATGAGACAAATGTTCAATAGGGAATGTGTCATCTATCACAATAGTATCATTTCAGTAGTTTGGAGTTTGGAGTCTGGATAAGTAATCAACTACTACATTTTCTTTCCTTGTCGTGTCAATGATGGTTATATCAAATTCCTGCAAATGATGAAGTCATCTTGCTAGCCTACCTGAGATGGCAGGTTTGTTCATAAGTTACTTTATTACTGCATGGTTAGTATGAAAAAGATAGGATAGCCTGTTACATAATGGAAGAATTTATTCAAAGCATAAACTACTTCCAGTAATTGTGTAATTTAACTCTGGGCCATGTAAACTCTTGTTGATATAGTAAATTGCATTCTCAAGGTTATTAGATTTTTTTCCTAAGACAACACCTATTGCATAGTCAGAAGCATCTGTATGTATATGGAATGGTAAGAATAATCATGCCACCTAAGTACTGGTGCAGTTGTCAGAAGTGACTTGAGCTACATGAAGGATTCATCACAAGTTGATGTCCATGCAAACTTGACCTCTTTTATAAGCAAGGTGTGTAGAGGGATAGCTATCTGACTAAAATTTTGAATGAAGTGCCTATAATAGCCAGCATGTCCTAAAAAGGATCTAACACCTTTTTGCTTAGTAGGTGTAGGCAATGTGAGAATTACCTCAATTTTTGCAGGGTCTACTTGAATGACAACTTCTGAAATGAAATTTCCCAACACTACTCCTTCCTGCATCAGCATGAAACATTTATCACTATTGAGAGATAATTTATGTTCTTGACATATTATCAACACTTTCTCCAATTTATTCAAATCCTCCTCAAAAGTGACACCAAATGTAGTGAGGTCATCCATGCATATTTCCATGCAATCATGTGATATATCAGCAAAAATGTTGATTAAATCTCTTTGGAAAGTAGCTGGTGCATTATATAAGCCAAAAAGATAACAAGAAATATGCATATGTTCCCCAAGGGCATGTAAATGTGGTCTTCTCCTGATCCTATAGAGAAATGCTAATCTGGTTATAATCGTTGTATCTATCAAGAAAAGAGTACTTCTTTCCAACTAAGGTGTCTAGAACTTGATCAATAAATGGCAAGAGAAAATGGTCTTTGTTTATTTTATTTTTCAATTCCCTATAATATACACATATTATCCATTTACCCCCCTTTTTAGGCCCAATGATCAAAGTTGATACCCATTTACTATCAGAGACTGGATAAATAAAACCAACATCCAACAACTTTTGCAACTCAGTTTTAACTATTTCTCGTAGGGTTGGGTTAATTCTTCTCTGAGGTTGGAGAAGTGGTAGACTACCTTCTTTGATGTAGATTCTATGTGTGCAGAGCTTTGGATTCAATCTTTTCATGTCTCCATAATCCCAAGAAAATTATTTTTCATGCTTACAAATGAGTTTAGTTAACAATGCCAATTGTTGTGGTGGAAGCTTATTGTTAACATGAAGATTGTTACCAAGAGAAATTTCTGTAGTAGTTTTCAGCTCTAGCATTGACACTTCAGAGATTGGGCTTGTAGCTACCTCATAGGGTATTAATTAATGGATAACATTAGGGGCTTCTGAAAAAACACATTCCTCATAGGTACACAATTGTAGAACAGAGCTTCCAGAAATATCTTTTTCTATGACACACTCATTGGTAAGGATACTTTGAATCACATCATCTTCTTCTTGCATTTTCAGGAAGGATTTCCATGTGTAACATAATTAGTAGAGAAACATAATTTATCTCTTCTTCCTCATCTCCCAAATCTATCCAAATAGGTGTACTAAAATTTAGTTAGGGTTGGGGTTGGGCAGGAGGATATAATGCTAGCTTATTAATTGCTTGGCAATTTGAAATTGTCATGTTACTTGATCTACAGCTAATATGGGCATTAGTGGTGGCTAGCCAAGGTCTTCCAAGAATAACTGGATAACCAAAAAAATTTACCTTAGGTGATAATATCATGAAGTCTGCAGTATATTCCCATGAATCCAATGTGACTAATATATCCTCTATGATGCCATCTGGGGTTACAGTGGAACTATCTGCAAGTTGTAAGACTGTTGGTGTGCTTTTCAATCCATCTATACTCAACCTATACATTGTATCTATAATCATAACATTTAGAGCTACTCCCAAATCAACTACAGCATTTTTCATAGACTAGTCATTAATTATAAGATCAACAACTGGGCTTCCAGGTTCAGAGTACTTTGGTATGACTATTTTGCCCAATATAATATATACATGTTGACCTATAACATGGACTATTTGAGGATCCTTTTTCTTATGTCCAAGCTTTTTGAGGCATACTTCCTTAATAGATTTTCCATAAAGAGGAACATCTTTGATAGCTTCAAACAGTGGAATCTAGATATGCATGTTTTTCAACTGGTCAAGGATATCAAATGGTGTTTCTTCTTGGGATATAGGATTTTCCATGTTAAGCCTTTTTGGAAAGGGAGGATTAACTAAGGTGTGAATATCAGTTTTACTTGGTATATTAGTTGGTTGGACAATATTTGAAAAAGTAACTTCTAGAAGTGGTGCTAATGCTACAGGAATGTTTGGAACTTTCATTATAATAGGAGGTTCAGGTGCGGGCAAAGTAGTACCAGATCTCAAATGGATATCAGATATCTATAATGCATATGTAGGGTACTACTAAGTATCAGTGGCATACATTGGTTATTGTTGCTTCTTTTTGTTAGGATTGGGTTGTGGCTGAGCAGGTAATTATGTTTTCTTTGGAGTAGGACTTGTGGCTGCAGGAGGTGGTATTATTGCAAGTTGAGATATTGGAGGTGGTAAGGATGGATAACCATAATTTTGATTAGGCCATTGTTGAGGCCCCCTCCATTGGTTATATGTTTCCAATTCCCCTTTGGTGTCTGCCATTGATTTTGAGGCTGAGGCTGTATGTGATAAAAACCTACCTGCAAGAGACAACACTAAAACATGCAAACATTAGGATTAGTCATTAAATAACAAGATTCAAAGAAGGGTTAGCATATTCAAGATGAAATCCCAAAACAAGTGTTTAAACCACAACCTCCGATGAGCTTGAACAAGGGCACCCAAT
>MU226925.1:5586360-5611400 GCA_018584345.1 Thuja plicata | reverse complement strand
AGGAATCACACTTTAAGTGTGATTAGTGTGTGATTAGGTGGGAAAGTAGGTTTATTTAAGAGGAATAGGTAGAGTAGGGTAGGAATAGAGTAGGTTGCTAGGTAGGATTAATAGGTTTTATTAATTAAATTTGAATTAATTTTGAATTAATTGAGGTTTAGAAGAATATTAGAATGTGAGGGAATAAATAAATTTGAAATTTATTTAAAAGGGGATTTATGGAGGGGAATGTATTAAATAAAATTTAATACATTAAAAGGGATAGTATTTAAATTAGATTTAAATAATTAGGAGTATGAATCGTATTTAATTAAATAAATTTAATTAAATAGATAGAAGAATATAACAAATATAATTAATTAAAATTAACTATAATGTTATGGGAATATTAATTAAATTAATATAAGGACGATTTTGGACGTCTACAGAGGCTACTAGTTTTGTTTTTGTTGCTTAGGCCATTGGTTTTGTTGTTGGTTAGGCCACTGGTTGTTCCAAGCAGGTTGGGAGTACCGAGAAGGATTTTGCCAATTCTGGTTTTTCCATTGATTATTATAAGGACTAGAAAATTGCAAGGGATTCTAAGGCATACCTTGTCTTAAAGCCCATGGCCAACGTTGAGAAATGAAGAACACTTGCTCATCGTCTCCTTCTATTTTCATGTACTCTGTAGGAAGATGTTGGTTCTCCAAGCTCACCACCAGCTTGCATCCATAATATTTCTTTTGTTTGCAGTAGTGAGGACAATACTCAGCTAGTTGTGCTTCGGCATCTGCATGCTTCTTCTTGGAAATCATAGTATCTAGGTGTGTGGCAACATCATTTATGATATCTTTCTTGAAATCTGACAGCAGGTTCGAGATATACAACTTAGAAATGCCCAAGTTGTTCCCTTTAGCAAGTGTACAACAAAATCCTCTACCCTTCTTTACAATTGATCTTGAATAGTTAAGGCATATTTTCTTGATTTCATCCTAGGTAGATTGGGATATATCTCCTCCAGCCATGAGGTCCAATGCTTCCAGGCAATTATCATTTACTCCCATTAAGAAAATGAGTTTTTGTGAATCCTCCTCTAGGACATGTTGTGGATTCTTTTGCAGGTTATACAGAAAGCATGAAACATAGTCTTCCAGAGTTCCATCCTCCTTCTACAACATTCAAAAAATTTGATGTCTTTTCGGGTCACCCCCTTGCAATACTCTTTATGTTTTTGCAGAAATAGAGTCTGCATTTCATCACAACTGGTTGTTACATTATCTCCTAAGCCCATAAACCATCGTAGGGAGGACTCCTTCAATGTTTCTAGAAAAAACTTGAGCTTGTGGCCATAATTTTTGTATTCAAAGCTTCAACAAATAATGTCAAACTCAAATAGAAAGGTGCCAGGGTCTTCAGTTATTAGGCCATAAAACTTTAGGAGTGCAATAGTGGGTATGTTTCGAGGTTAGCATTGTTGATAAGGCTAGGTAGAGGAAATGGGAATGTAGTTTGTGCCATTATTGGAGGTATTTGGAAATGGATTTTCTACTGGAAAGGAACATTAGCCACAAGGTTATGAATGACAAGTGGACTTGGAGAAGAATTATCAAGAAAATTGATCAAAATTTCAGCAAAAGGTCAAAGGCCAACTGGATCAAAATGCTCTACTTCAAAGGAAGATGCTGCAAGAATTTCAGGACTTGCATCAACAAAAGGTAATTCAACTTATTCAACTTCTTCATTCAGATTAGAAGACTCTCTTGATAGAAATTAGCCCTGCTCATCTCGTCTTCTTCCTCTTTGATGCATGCAAATAATTACGTAAACTTGTGAATAAAGTGCAGGACTGCATACTACTATCTAGAAATCAAGGAACTATCTAAAAATGGAAAATGACTCAATAAGGTTCTCATCTTGACACCATCCCCAGTAGCGGTGCCAAAAATGAACTGCCTCACATAGGTAATAATAATCATGCCAAAACTTCTCCTAGGAATAGTATATTCAAACTAAGGATTACTTTTCCTATCATGAAGTACATTTAAACTATCAACCCAGGGACATATACTTGAAATGGGACAGCACAATATGTGCACTAAGTCTCTCAAAAATTCATACTACTTGTGCTACAAGAAGGGAAAAATATATGAAAGAGACCTATGCTATTGCTGCATAAAAGTAAACACACACGACTGCTTAATTAAGTTAATGCTAAAAACTACAAACTTATCTTAAACCTATTCTATCAACCCATATCATTCACCATAATTATCCTTGCAAGTGTTGCAGGAACATACATGAGTCTAATGCTTCAGAAATGGAACAGTTAACTTCTACTCAAAATGTTGTAAATGCTGAAAGTAAATCTGCCTACTCTAATCTAATCCACCTCCCAAGTGGGCCCCCTTGGTTGGCTTCTACTAACTAATAACACAAAATGTAAACCAAAATCACTCCATTCTATTTTCAAAAACTGATTACATAAAAACAATGTATAGAACTGGAAAGAATAACTTGATGTGCAAACACAGCAACAATACATTTCAAAAACTAAACTACAAACTAACAATCAAATCCCATTATATACAGGATTGAAATTTATTCCAAAAGCATATAGATAAGGTCTGATTAAGTCACACCATAGGGGAAGGAGATTGTAACTACCCATGACAAAGTTTAATAAAGTCCAAATAACCATTTCATCAAGATATTGACCGCTAAGAGGAAATATAGCAGAGATATTTCCTATATTCCCTATGATGACTCCTCCTCCATTGTAGTAGGCATGTCTTGCAGCCATGATAGTTCTCCTTGTTGCAGCTAGAACTTCAATGCCTTCTCTTCAATGCAGTCAACCACTCTCAAGCCACTCATTCATCCTAGCAGATTAGTAGCATATGTGGATATATAATCAAGTCAACAAGTCAAATCAATCCAAATTTAGAACACACATTCAAATAACTATATGAAATACTGCGATAGATATATAATGTTTAGAAAAACATTGTACTAATAGCTACCCATAGTATAGGTGGTTCTAGTTGTACTTATCACAATCTCAAATACTAAAAGGTTCACAAATGTCTTGGTAATGTTTTAAAAAGAGTATAAATATTAACATAAAACAAAGACAAATTATGGTCTCATCAAATGGCTTTCATTATTCTCTCATGCTCATCAAAAGAAATAATAGGTATAATGTCTTCAATTTCTTTCATTCTTATCTTCTCATCCTCTTTGAGGGCTAACTGCTTTCTTACCTCAAGTTTTTCATATAGATCCTTTGGAATAATTCCTTCTATCTCAAGTAAATTCTTTTTGAAAACAAGCATATTATTAGTGACAATGTCTTCAATTAGAATTTCATCATTTGCATCATAGCTTTCATAGTATCTAGGCAATTGGTTTATCTTACCTTATTCCACAACTCTCTTTTCTAGCATTTTCAAATTTGGGTTCCAAAGTTTTCTTTCTATTGGTTTCTCTAGTAATTTTTCTATTTTCTCTTTTGTTACCTTATCTTCTACTTTTAGCACTTCAGTCCTTTGCTTCTGAGGTGGTGAATTGTTTTTGGAGGACCTTGTCCTCTTCATAGGGATCTATGTTGTTTTCTTTTTCTAAAATGTCTTATTGAGTGGTGTAGATATAGTATCAGGTACATTGACCATAGTAGGAGGTGGAATAGTGACCTTTATAGTTTCTAGAGGAGGAAGAGATGCAGGAGCAGTGCTCACCAATAAAGAAACACCTCCTATCATCCTTTTCCTTACCTCTTTCATCTCATCTTTAGAGATACCTTTCTTTGTTGCTAGTTTGTCCACACCATTCTCCACTTTTCTTCTCCTTGTTGCACTAGTATGTTCCCCTATGATCTTAGATGATTTTATTTATAGGTTCCCCATCTCTCTTTAGAAGGATCAATCTCAGAAGATAAGATATGCTCAACCTGCATTGTAAGGACTTCTAAACTGACATCATACCCCATAGGATAACACCACTTCTTCCTTGGTTTAACTACCTCAAAGCATACACCATCAGTTTCAACCATGAAGCATTTAGTATCCTTTCATTTCTCAACCAATTCTTTAGGGATTTTTACCCTCTCCTTCATTTACCTCTGTAGAATTTTGATCATAGCAAACAATTACCCATCTACCCAAGTACTATTTTGTCTTCTATAGATGTTAGAAACTTGAATACCAGTAGGTTAATTTTCTTTCCATGATCTAGGGTTCACTCTAGGGAATTTATGAACTATATGAATATAGATATGAATCAATAAAGACCTAAACTTGGATGCCTTAAACTTATCTCGCTTAATCTACTTGACATTCTCCAGAAATTGTTCTGTAAGAACTTCGCATAGATTATATTTCACATTATCTTTCACCATCTTGTAGGACATCATAATGACTCCTATAGTAACTGAATTAGGTCAACTTCTATATTGAATTTTATATCCTAAAATCATAGAAACTAATCTCACATCTTGGTAAAAGATGTCGGATATGGTCATTTCCCTCTTATCCCATCTAGAATATGTTAGGATTTCTATCTATTTCTTCTTTCTCTTCTCTGCAACATGGATAATTCCAGAATTGTCCAAACTATTTATATCATGGATCAATTCACCGTAAATCTTAACAAGCTACTCACCAATCCAAAGAAATTGATCGTGATCTCTTCTCAGAACAACCTTGATCCACTCTTCTTCATGAAAATCATAAAGTTCCTTCATTTGCATCACACTGAGGTTCTACAAATGTGTCAACTCATCTTTCCATGTTCCATCCTCCTTTATCATATCTTTCATCTCTGTATAGATATAAAAGTCTCCAAATGACTCATACTTGTAGTGAATGTATGCCCTAATGTCGTCCACATGAAGCACATCATAGGGTATTTGTGAAAATACACCTTCGGGATCATCTTCAATAGAATTGAAGGGATGTTTCTTGAATTTTTACCTCGGTCGTTCATGAACATCAAATATCAACAGAGTATCCATAGTAATCAAAGATTTGCAAATGATAAAAAATACCATTTCTTCGATGAATCTGGGTACGCACCATCAATGATCACAAAGAGCCCTAGCTTCCTTGCATGTTTCTCTGATCTACTTCATCTATGCTCGAATAGTGATTAGATATGCTCAATTGAATAAAATTATACTTAGCCATGAAAGGATCGACACATTTCCAAATGAACTTCTAAGTCTGCAACAAGCTTGGTGACCATCAATCTAGCGATCACAAGATACAATGTGGATAAATATGCAATCTCAAATAGGTAATTCAAACCAATCATATATACTCTCCATAAGCTCACCAAATATTATTCCACATAAATAGGGGCTGGATATATTTATACTATACTTCTCCAAAGCTCCCCTTAAGGCCATGTGGTGCAGAGCACCTCATGAAGTCAAGAAGGGTCAATTGGTTGACCATGAAATACTATGAATAACAGAAGGTTATGAAGACAAAGAAGATGTCCTAGGTCTCCTCCTAAGGACTAATGAAAAATAAGATCATCATGCTATTGTAAAGAGGCTTATAAAAGCCATATTGTTAAGCTTACTAAGCCATTTTTGTGGAAAGTATATAAAAGCTCCAAACTTGGAAAATGTAGCCAATAAGGAATCATGTAAAGGCTTAGAGGGATAGTTTTAGGAATTTTTCACCTATTAGAGGTTATTTCAAAACCATTTGTGGTTAGAATGGGGGGTCGTTTAGTGGTTAGACATCTAGTTGTCAACTTGACAACATTTTGATCATTTTTGTTTAAGGAACTAAGCTATAAGGTAGTTAAGTAGTTGAAAAGTAGTTTAGAAGTTACCAAGATTAGGAAAGCTTAAAACATGGTTGGATAATAGTTCCAAACTGAGAGGAGGCAAGAGAATGCAATGAAAGAATTCAACATAGTACGAATTGTAATAGAGATATGAGGAATACAATGCAAACTTTGTAATAGTTTTTATATTCCTTGGATATATATGGTTTGCACTCCAATGTGTGGTTGAATGCATCTTTATTTTTATTGTTTTATCATTATCATGAATTATTTTTCATATCCTTGCATCTGTACTTTACTGCCTATACTGTGACAATAGAGTTCATTTTGGAGATTTCTTGTTCTAATAATAAAAACATAGTCTCGGTGTAGGGTTAAGATCTCACAACTTAACCGTTGGATTTTTCTCATCTTGTGATATGTTTGGAAGCGCCTAGATTTTAAAATCCCCACCAGAGATATTTCCAAGTTGTGGCCTAAAAAAAAAGTTGTGAGTAACAAAATACTCAGACAGTGAGTTGTGGCTTGAAAATGCATTAAAATGAAGCCATGGGACTAGCAGTGGACATTCTAGCCACATGAGAACAATTTTTTTTAATGATGGAATCCATCTAAATACACCCAATCTGAGGTGAAATTACTATTGGGAATTTTTAGAAAAGAGTGGAAGATAGAGAGTTAGATAGCCCTAGCTTAGTGACCCTTAAATAGAGCGTTTGATGCATGGATGTGTAAAATGGATTAGAGCCCTAAACAAAGTTGAAAATCATTAGTTTTAAATCATAACTCAAAAAAATTTCATGGTACGAAGTCTTGTAAATCCATTCCACTAGGTTTTTCTTTGTAAAAGTGCCCAATTAGGCCTAGGAAGAAAACAAAGACAGTCAAGTTTGGGAAGGATATCCCAAAGAACAAATACCCAAGATTAACAAGTGTTTTATAACTTGATAAAGGGTACTTGAAACCCTATATGGTTTGATAAGATTTTTTCTAAAGTTTGAAGTTAACCTTGAATTGCTCACTGGTGAAGGCTAGTAGAACTCTGACCTAGAATGAGAAATTTGGAGTTGGGCTCAAAGACACTCTCAGGAAAGAACCAAAACTTGTTGATTAGTTATTTTAAGCATTATTAAATCCTTAGTTGGTGTGGAAATAGAGTGGGAAGCAATGAATCTATTTTGGCACTTGAATGGTGTGGAGTCTAGTGAAGGTGAGAACTAGTGATTTGACCCTTGGTTGGCCTAATGAAGTAGGTTGGGTCTTAGAATTGATCCTAGTTGAAAGTAATTTTGGGAGACACTAAGATTGATTGGAATATTCTTGGAAGAATCTTTCAAATCACCACTAAAATTACGTCAAATTGGTATCATAGTAAGGAAGTAGATCCTTGCAGTTGGTAAATATAGTCAAGCTGTATTTGACAACAAAAGAAAGGATAATATATGAGGCATATAAAGCCTTTAAATATTCTTAAAGAAAGCACATAGAAGAAGTAGATAAAAATAAGAAGGAAGAAGAAAGAAAGAAAGAATAAGCAATAAACCAAGCACTAGAAGAGTTTAGAAACCTAGAGAAAAGAATAGAGGAAAATGAAGCCAAGATAATGGAAACTAAGAGCATGTTGCATGAACTCCTAGAGAAAGATAAGAGGGTAGAAATATTGAACAAAAAAAAAAGATGACAAAGCACCTATTGAGGAAAAGATTCAAGATGTTGCATAAGTTCTTAGTACTGAAATAGATATGATAAGAGGAGATGCTTTCGAGTAGAGGTATCTTGAAGAGGTAGATAAAGATAAGGATCAGATGGAGGTCCTAGTTGAAGACAATGTGGAGAGTTGTCCATTAGAAGGATGAGAGGAGAAGTCATATATGAAAGAAAAGAATATGCAGCAGATGGTAGTGAATGAACATCACGGTATCAATGGTCATGAAGATGGTGAGAACAAGGTTGCAAACTATGTTGCTGAAGATGGTAGTCATGAGAATGGAAAGGAGATTCAAGTGGGGATAATCCTATGCCCTTTGGAGAGTGGAAAAAAATAAGGCATCTCACATGAATAAGTGATGACCCCATTGAAGGTTCCTATAAAGGAAGGAGTGTTGAACCAAACTTATGTTTTGGTTCATGAAGATGTAATGGACTTTTTATTTTCATTTTTTTTTTTTGCAAGATTGCAGGGAAATCATGTTTAGGCCCTATGAATGATCATAGTACAGGCCTAGAATTGAATGAAGCATGGTGGAGTCCTTGATACAAGTCCAAGATGTTTGGTTTCTGGTACAAGAAGGTAAAGACCAGAGGGTATACTTTTGTTGTGGGTCTTAACCAATCAGTACCCCAAAATTGAAATACAAGGAAGAGGTCACCTCATCCATGGGACATGGATTCTTTCCCACCCTGGGAGTATGGTGCAGAGCACCTCATGTAGTCAAGAAGGGTCAATTAGTTGACCATGAAACAATATGAATATAACAAGGTGATGAAGATAAAGAAGATATCCTAGGTCTCCTCCTAAGGACTAAATGATCAATAAGATCATCATGCTATAATAAAGAGGCTTATAAAAGCCATGTTGTTAAGCTTATTAAGCCATTTTTTGTGAAAATCATGTAAAAGCTCCAAACTTGGAAAATGTAGCTAATAAGGACTCATGTAAAGGATTAGAGTGATATTTTCAGACTTTTTCACTTGTTAGAGGTCATTTAAAAATCATTTTGGGTTAGAATGGGGGGTCATTTAGTGGTTAGACATCTAGTTGTCGAGTTGACAACTTAGTCATCAACTTGACAACATTTTGATCATTTTTGTTTAAGGAACTAAGCTAGAAGGTAGTTAAGTGGTTGAAAATTAGTTTGGAAGTTCCCAAGATTGGGAAAGATCACAACATGGTTGGAAAAAATTTCCAAACCGATAGGAGGCAAGAGAATGCAATGAGAGCATTCAACATAGTACAACCCATAAAAGAGATATGAGGAATGCAACGCAAACTTTGTACTGTATTTTGTATTCATTGGATATATATGTTTTGCACTCCAATGTGTGGTTGCATGCATATTTATTTTTACTGCTTTATCATTATCATGAATTAGTTTAAATATCATTGCATATGAAATTGACTGTCTATATTGTAACAGTAGGGTTCATTTTTGAGATTTCTTGTTACAATAATAAAAACATAATCTCGGTGTAGGGGCAAGATCTCGCAACTTAACCGTTGGATTTTTCTTATCTTTTGATATGTTTGAAAGAACCTATTTTTTAACATCCACACTCAATGGATTTCCAAGTTGTGGCCTAAAATAGAAGTTGTGAGTAACTCAATACTCAGACAGTGAGTTGTTCCTTGACAGTGCATCAAAATGAAGCCATGGGATTAGCAGTGGACATTCCAGCCACATGAGAATAGTTTTTATGATGGAATCCATATAAATACACCCAATCCAAGGTGAAATTAATATTGGGAAGTTTCAGAAAAGAGTGGAAGACTAAGAGATAGAAAGCCCTAGCTTAGTGACCCCTAAATAGAGGGTTTGATGCATGAATGGGTAAAATGTCTTAGAGCCCCAAAAATAGTTAAAACCTTAGTTTTAAATCATAAATCAAGATTTTTTCAGGGTATGGAGTCTTGTAAAATCCATTCTACTAGGTTTTGCTTTATAAAAGTGCCCAATTAGGCCTAGGAAGAAAATAGAGACAGTCAAGTTTGGGAAAGATGTCCCAAATAACCAATACCAAAGATTGAAAATTGTTTTATAAATTGATAAATGGTATTTGAAACCCTATATGGTTTTATAAGTTGTTTGGGAAAGTTTGAAGTTAACCTTTAATTACTCACTGGTGAAGGCTAGTAGAACTCTGGCCTAGAATGAGAAATTTGGAGTTGGGCTCAAAGACACTCTCAAGAAAGAACCAAAACTTGTTGATTATTTGTTTTAAACATGATTAAATCCTTAGTTAGTGTGTAAATAGAGTGGGAAGAAATGATTCTTGTTTGGCACTTGAATGGTGTGGATTCTAGTGAAGGTGAGAACTAGTGGTTTGACCCTTGGTTGGCCTAATGAAGTAGGTTGGGACTTAGAATTGATCCTAGTTGAAAGTAATTTTGGGAGACACTAAGAGTGATTGTAAGATTCTTGGAAGAATCTTGGAACTCACCACTAGGCTTACATCACCATGCTTGGCCATCTAGGTTGATGTAGCAGTGTTTGAATCAGGCAAAGACTCAGTAGAATCTACTGAGTCTCCTTGAACCTTGGTCTCACTTGGTTCCTTATATTTCCATACATTTATACTATTCATATCTTATGCCTTCCTAAAATTATTTTCAAATTCATTCATATATTGTGCTAAACACTTTCGAACATCACTAACATTCTTCTTCACAACTATAGGTGTTGGTCCTCTTCTATTTTTAGCTGCATTATACCTACAAAACTTTTCTACATGTCCTTGATTGTAACATTTGTAGCATCTAGGAGATGATATATTCTAATTAAAATTCAACTTGAAATACTTTTCAATGTGCCCAAAGTTGTTTCACTTGTAACATGTAATCTTAGCTGTAGTTTTCTCTCTAATATGATCTTGCTTGGTGCTAGATTGATCAGGTTTCCTGTATTCTTCCTTCTTGTGCCTATATGCATAACAATTAACATAATAACTAGAAAATGTCTTGTAAGGAGATTTACCTCTGCAATCCCTCTTTATGTTACCAACTTTGTTACATCCAAAGCATCTACCAATGAAAGGTTTGATATTCTCTCTAGGTTCTTCTTGTGTAGGTCTTTCTTCATCTCTCTTTTCTTCAAATTTTATTTCTTGAGATTTAGAACATTCAGCTTCATTAAAACAAACTCCTATCATGTATCCTTTAGGTTTTTTTCTTTCTCTTTGTTCATCAATCTTGTCACTACTCGTATGAAGTTTTTCAATGTGTTTCTTAGCCTCAACAAGTTCTCCCTTAATGCCATGATTGAATTTTTCTAGTTCATGATACTTGATTATATAGTCATCAAGTTCAACTTGCATCTTTCCCATCTGAACATTTTCATTATTTAAGATGTCTTCAATTTTTGTTTTCCATCTCTCTTGTTGAATTTCTTTAGCCATCTAAATAGAATTATTTTCATGTTCCTTCTTCAATGTTTCTTTTTCTTGTTCAAGCTACTTGATCTGATTAGATGAATCATTACCAAATTCCTCCTTTAACTTTTCCATAAGATCTTGTCTTTAGTTCTTGGAAAGTTCAAGCTTTTCCTTAAGCTTCTTAATGAAACCCTCTGCTCTTCTCAATTTGAATTTTAAATCACCATTTTCAGCTTTAGCCTTATCAAGGTCTTCAAGTGCTACCTCAAAGTTCTCTTTCAAACTTCTTGAATCCATCTGTATATCCCTTAAGCTATTAGGCTTTCTATCTAAGGGTTGCACACTCTGATACCAATTTTTAGGATTAGGTAATACTAAGAGGGGGGTGAATTAATATTAGAGCACTTTAAATTAAAACTTAATAATTTCCAACTTAACCATGCAATTACTAAAATGATAAGAACATACACATAAAGTAAATAACTCAAAATACCATGATTTGTTCACAAGGAAACCCTAGCCAAGGGAAAATCCTCATGGGGATGATACCCAAAAATAATGCACTAAGAGTATAGCATCCCTCTTATGAGATCTAGCTGTAATCATATCCCCGTTAAAGGATAAAAATCATGCTAGGGTGATAGAGATGTTCTTGATTCAAAGAGTCAGCTAGACTCTCTCTCCAAAGGCCCTTTCTCTATACCTTGTAAGGATTATTTACAATCCTAACCCAAGGGTAGGACACCAAGTGCTCTTCCCTTCACCCAATAACCTCTCTACCACTAAGGTCTTCAATATTGACTGAATCTACTAGGGTAGATTCCACAAAATTACATCCACACCTTCACAGTGCTTTGCAGGGTTGTCACATCAACTTAGGCCAATTGATTCCATTCATGATGTTTTATCACCATAGTTTATTCATCTTTGAATTGGGTTCCTCAAAACTAGGATTAGGCCTAGTGCCTTCTTGTAGCCCTGTCCATGCTCCTTAATTGGATTAACTCAAAAATTTTGCAAAGAACCCCCAAACCTAATCTTGGATCCAAATACCCATTACAAAGATACAAAATATTTCTAGGGTTTGGTTAAACCAATTCCTTCGTACAACACCTTAAAACCTTTAGGTACCGTGTTCTTAAAAGTAGGGCTAATTGGCCATTCTGAAGAAAATCTTCTCAAAACCATATGAAATGGATTCAACAGTCACCTCCACTACTCTGAGGGTCTTTTCACCTCTCATAAACCATCCTCCAATCATTTTATTGCTATCTTAAATCCAACCCTGCACTCTACAACACACTCTTCTACTTCTTCCCTTGTCAGGATATTTCCAAGCTCGCCTAGGGAAAGAGCTCAAAATTCAACCTTAGCACCTCTATAGCTAAAACCAAAAGAAAAGGTATGTACAAAGACTCCTCTTTCATTCCATCTAGGCCCATTTTACATGCCATGGTGGGAAGAACTCTGAGGGTCCATTTTCCTATGTACAATCCAAAATGGACTAAAGAACACAAAACTAAAATAAAATTTACATGCGACTACAAAATGGAAACTATTCACTAGACCACTCCACACAGAATTAGGAAACACTCATCAAAAACTAATTACATTGAAAATAATCTTGATGTAATCCATTAACAACTCTATTCAAATTGAAAACACCACAATTGGTCATAGTGTAATTTGGCAACTTTACAATTGAGTGAAAAAGTAACAAAATGGAATCCAACCTTTGGACATCACCATAAAAGTCCTTAAATAGTCCTCCTTTGCCTAGGAAAATAGCTCAAACTGATCAATAACCACTTTTAGGATAAAAGCAACTTTTTTGGAAAAGTTGCAAGTGTTGCATGAGCAACATTTTGCACTCTTCAACAAATTTTCTTTCTCTTCTTTTAAACTCTATTAATGGATGACCTAAGTTCATAAACCATATCCTAAGACACTAAACACTACCAAAATTTTCTTTCCAAGGCCTTTGACTGTCCAACTCACATTTTGACACACTTTTTCCACTAGGACATTACATAGGGCACTTGGACAAAAGGCCTCTCAAAAAACTCACACATTCCTAAAACATTTCAAAACCATCCTAAACTTCCCAACCTAGCTTAGCAACTAGGAGAAAACATAACACAACAAAATGAAGGTCTTTGAGCCCTAGGTGCTCTTGTACCATTCTCCCCTAAACAAAAAGAATTCAAATCCTATTGGAGGGAATAAAGTTAGGATCTATGCCTAACTTATGAAACTCTGTATCCAGCACCCATGTAGCCTTTGAATCTTCCTTTCCTTACCATTTGAATAGATACTCCATTTACACCTTATTCCTTGTCTTCTTTTCTTGTGGATTTGGTGTGACTAGTAGTTTCAAATCTTTTATCTCATCTACATCCTCTGATTGACCATGATATCCTTCTTGAACTGGTTCTTTATAGGACACCAAATCTACAACATTAAATACTGGAGAAAGTCCTATGTCTTCAGGTAACTCCACTATGTAAGCATTATTCCCATATTTTGCTAGAATGGCACAAGGTCCTATCCTTCTCATCTGAAGCTTGTTTGGGACACATTTTTGCAACCTTGCCTTATTCAAGTGAACCATCAATAGATCTCCAACCTAGAAGTGAACATCTTTCTTTCTCTCATCCACTTTATGTTTTGTATGGGTAGTACTGTCTACTAGTGCTTGTTTCACTGTATCATGGACATCCTTCATGGATTGATAAATTTCCTCTACACAACCACTTCTAACTATACTAATCCCTAGATCTCTGAGCTCACATATGCCTATGGGATGAAGCCCATAGACCAATTCAAAGAGATTCTTCCATGTGGATCTATTTATGGTATCATTGTAAGAAAACTCTATCTAAGAAATAACTTGATCCCATGCATGTTCATATTCTTTGGTGAGGCACCTTAAGAGGTTTCCCAAGCTCCTATTAATCACCTCAATTTGTCCATCTATTTTTGGATGATATGTAGAACCAAAAGAGAGGTTGGTACCAAGATTCTACCACAACGTCTTCTAGAAATGGCTCATGAACTTGGAGTCTCTATCTGATGCAATACTCAAAGGTAATCCATGTATCCTAACTTCTTCCCTAAAGAAGAGATTTTCTATGTAACATGCATCATTGGTTCTTTTACATGGCACAAAATGGGTCATCTTACTACATCTATCCACAATCACAAAGATATTCTCTGAACCCTTTTCTGTCTTAGGGAGGGCAACCACAAAGTCCATACTAAGATACTCCCATGGTCTATTTTGGATTGGAAGGGGTTGATACAACCCTACATTTGATGGAGTCTCGTTAGCTTTTTGATGGAATATACAAGTCTCTACATATCTATGAATGTCTTTATTCATCTTAGGCCAATAATAATATATTTTGGCCAATTCTAAAGTCTTTCTGACACCAAAATGTCCACTAAGTGATTGATTATGTTTCTCCTAGATTATGTTCTCCCTCATAGAACCTCTAGGTATACATATTTTCCCTCCCCTAAACAAAAGACCTTCTTGAAGAGTAAAGTCAGAATAATCACTATGGAAATGATTTTGAAAATCTCTACACACCTTGTAAGAAGCTGAGAAGTCCTCATCATCTGGATAAAGTTTTTTGAAACTATCTATGCCAATACTCCTTAACTGTATTTCTTGGAGTGTCAACAATCTTCTGCTCAATGCATCTGCCACCTTATTGTGTAGCCCTTTCTTATGCTTAATTGTAAAAGTATAAGCTTGGTCATATTCTACCCACTTCATATGCTTGTGGCTTAACATTTCTTGTGGATTTAGGATGCTTAGAACTTGATAGTTTGTGTAGAATAAAAAATCTTTAGGTAGGAGGTAATGCCTCCACTTCCTCAAGGATTGAACCAATTCATACAACTCCAAATCATATGAGGATTACTTCTTATTTGTATCACTTATTTTTCACTATGAAAAGCCACTAGTTTTTCTTCCTGACTTAAGACTACCCCTATAGCAATTTTACTAACATCACACTCAATAGTGAATAAATTATCAAAACTAGGAACTACCAAGATTGATTGGGTGGCTATATTTCTCTTCAAAGTCTCAAAACCTTTGTTAGCTTTCTCATTCCACTGAAAATTTCTCTTCATGCCTCATTTGATGGTGTCTAAGATAGGTGCACATATATCACTAAATTTTCTAATGAACTTCATATAGAATTGTGCTAAACCATGGAAGCTCCTTACCTCTATAGTAGACCTAAGTGTAGGCCAATTCATGATTGCTTCCACCTTTCTAGTATCCATTTTCAAATTTCTATTTGAGATAACAAAACCAAGGTACACCAACTCTTTTTTCATGAACTCACACTTGTCCAAGTTGATTGTCAACTTCTCCTCACGCAATCTTTGTAAAACCATCTATAGATGCTTAAGGTGGTCTTCTTTTATCTTAATGAATATCAAAATATCATCTAGGTACACCACAACCCACTTACCTATGAATTCCTTCAACAGTTTGTTCATTAGCCTCATAAAAGTCCTTGGGGCATTAGACAACCCAAAGGGCATGACTAGCCACTCATATAGGCCTTCTATGGTATTAAAAGTCATTTTCCACTCATCCCCTTACTTCACTCTAATCTTTTGGTATCCAGTCTTTAAGTCAATTTTGGTAAAATACCTGGCTCCCCCTAGACAATCCATCAAGTCTTCTATCCTTCGGATTTGGGAGCCTATATCTTATGGTAATTCTAATAATGGCTCTAGAATCTATACATAGTCTCCAAGTACCGCCTTTCTTTGGGGCTAGGACAATGGGGAAAGAAAAAGGGCTTATGTTGTTCCTAATTAGGCCTTGGTCATGTAACTCTTGGATTTAATTAGTAATTTTTGCATTACATTATGGGGTCATCTTATAGGAAGCTTTGTTAGGGAGTGAGGCTCTTGGGATGAATTCAATTTTATGGCTAATGGCTCTCTCAGGTGGTCAGGTAGCTGGTTTTCCATCACTAAATATATCCTTTTATTGGTTTAGTAGCTCATGTATCTCTATGGGAAACTCCTCTGTCGTGTCCACCATTTCATCTTTAGGTTTCAACACAAAGGAAAATCCCACTCCTCCTTCTAGTTTTCAAAAATTCCTTCTCCCCCACTAAGAGTACATTAGGACCCACTGTCTTCACTTCTCCTTCTTCCAAGATTGATTGTATCTTAAATGTTACCCCATCCTTCTTAAATGAGTAAGAGTTCTTAGCTCCATCATGCATACAAGATCTATCAAATTGCCAGGGTCTTCCCAACAGGAGATGACAAGCATCCATGGGAAAGAAATCACACAAAACTTTGTCCTTATATCTTCCTATTGAGAACTCTACTCAAGCTTTCTCATTTACTAACACATGTTGGTATCTATTCAATTAAGTGACCCTGTAGGGGTTAGTATGGGGAATTATTTTCAACTTAATCTTTTCAATTGCTTCAATAGAAATGATATTATCAGTAGATACAAAGTCTATGATAAGTTTTCAAACCTTACCTAGGATCTTTCATTTGAATTAGAACTGAGATCTCCTTTGACTTGGCTCTTCTCTAATTGGTTCCTTGATAAGTGTTCATCTGATCATTTCTCCAAATCTAAAACAACCTTTGTTGTCTTTTTGCTAGAAGACTCTTCTTGCACATAATTTATTCTTTTCTCTTTGCCATGTGATGATGAACTCTTTTCAAGATACCTATAGGTAGGATGCCCATATTGGTGACAGTTGTAATACTCAGAAGAGAAGTAAGATCCTCTTTCTTGACTACTTGATATTCCTTTGGAATTATTGTTAGAGGCTCTACCTCTATTTTAACCACCTCTGCTATTGTTTGACTCTCCTTTTTGTTTAGTGGGCTTGGAATTTCCTTGGTTTCTTGCTTCAAAATTTATTCCTCCAAAGCCTCCTCTTTGGCCTCTCCCATCTCTTCCTATTCCTCTATCCCTACTGCTTGAATCATGCTTCTTCTTTAGTTTCTATTCCACCTTGAGGGAAAGTTGATAGCACTAATGTACTATCTTTTGGCTTAAGAGTCGTATTCCTCTTGTATGTTCTACCTTAACCCATATAGATATCTAGCCACCTTTAGGCTTTCCTCTTCCATCACATGTAATCTATGACAAAGTTTGCAGAACTCCTCTATATAGGCACTTACTTCAAGATCTTTTTTCCTTAGGTTTTGTCTCTTCTTGTGCAATTGCACCTCATAATCATCTGGCTGATATGTCTCCCTAATATTTACCACCATACCTTTCCAACTTTTAATTGGATTCTTTCCTTCCTTTACCCTCTCATCTTGAACCAATTTCCACAATTGGAGGGTAGTCCCTCTCGACCTTGTTTTGGAAACCCTCACCTTTTGATCCTTTGTCACACTGTCACATTCAAAGTGGTTTTCTAGTCCCTCTATCCACTCCATGACCACCTCTGGTTCCATCTTACCACTGAATAGGGGTACACCTTCCAATTAATTTCCACTCATGGATTTTAGATCCTTATGGAATGGCTCCTCTTGTAATACGTGATCAGGCTCTGGCACCGTATCTTCTTCTACCACTGACTTGCCTTTTCCTTCTATCTCTCCTACCAACTCACTTAATTTTTATGTCTAAGGTTGCACTTCATCTAGATTAGTTTACATCTATGCCAATTTTTCTCTTAGGATTCTATTCTCCTCTTCTCTTTCATCCATCTTCTTGGCCAACTCTATGTTGGTCACCATGGTTGATTCTCCCACAGATTAAAGGTCACTCATGTACTTTCTAGCCCAAGTCTTTTAGGGCTCTAATACCAATCTGATAGAGATGTTCTTGATTCACAAAGTCAGCTATAATCTCTCTCTAAAGGCCCTTTCTCTAGACCTAGTAAGGCTTCTTTACAACCCTAACCCAAGGGTAGGACACCAGGTACTCTTATCCTTCACCCAAGAGCCTCTCTACCACTAAGGTCTTCAATACTGACTAAATCTACTGGGGTAAATTCCACCAAATTACTTCCACACCTTCACAGTTCTCTACAAGGTTGTAATCACATCAAATTAGGCCAATGGACTGCATTCATGATGGTTTAGCACCATAGTTTATTCATCTTTCAATTGGGTTCCTCAAAACTAGGAATAGGCCTAGTGCCATCTTGTAGCCCTGTCCAGGAACCTTAATTGGATTAACTCACAAAAATTTCAAAGAAACCTCAAACCTAATCTTGGATCAAGATACCCATTATAGAGATATAAAATATTTCTAGGGTTTGGTTGACCCAAGTCCTCTTTATAACACCTTAAAAAATTTAGGGACCATGTCCTTAAAAGTAGGGATAATTGGTCAGTATGAAGCAAATCTTCTCAAAACCATATGAAATTGATTCAACAATTGACTCCACTTCTTTGTGGGTCTTTTCACCTCTCATGCACCATCCTCCAACCATTTTATTTCTATATTGAATCTTACCCTACACTCTACAACACATTGTTCCTCTTATTCCCTAGCCGGGCTATTACCAAGCTCACCTAGCGAAAGAACTCAAAATTCAACCTTAGCACCCTTGCAACTAAAACCAAAAGAAAAGGTATGTACAAATACTCCTCTTTCATTTCATCTAGTCCCATTTTATATGCCATAGTGGGAAGAACTTTGAGGAGCCATTTTCCTATGTATAGTCTAGAATGGACCAGAGAACACAAAACTAAAAGAAAATTTGCTTGCAACCAAAAAATGGAAACTATTCACTAAACCACTCCACACAGAATTAGGAAACACCCATCAAAACTAATTACATTGAAAAGAATCTTGATCTAAATCCATTAACAACTCTATTCAAATTGAAAACACCAAAATCTGTCACAATGTAATTCTGAAAATTTGCAATTGAGTGAAAAAGTAACAAAATGACATCCAACCTTTGGAAATCTCCATGAAAATACTTAAATAGGCCTCCTTTTCCTAGAAAATTTTCTCAAACTAACTAGTAACCACTTTTAGGACAAAAGCTACCTTTTTGGAAAAGTTGTTGAGCAACTTTCACAAGTTGTAAATGTTGCATGAGCAAAATTTTGCACTTTTCAACAACTTTTCTTTCTATTTTTCCAACTCCATGAATGGATTACCTAAGGTCATAAACCATATCCTAAGACACTAAACACTCTATTCAAATTGAAAACACCAAAATCTGTCACAGTGTAATTCTGCAACTTTGCAATTCAGTGAAAAAGTAACAAAATGGCATCCAACCTTTGGACATCACCATGAAATTCCTTAAATAGGCCTCCTTTTCCTAGGAAAAAATATCAAACCAATTAGTAACCACTTTAGGACAAAAGAAATTTTTTGGAAAAGTTGTCGAGCAACTTTCAAAAGTTGCAAATGTTGCATGAGCAACATTTTGCACTTTTCAACAACTTTTCTTTCTCTTGTTTTCAACTCCATGAATGGATGACCTAAGGTCATAAAAAATATCCTAAGACACTAAAAACTACCAAAAATTTCCTTCCAAGGCCTTTGACTGTTCAACCCATATTTTGACACACTTTGTCCATTAGCACATTACATAGAGCACTTGGACAAAAAGCCTCTCAAAACAAACTCACACATTCTTAAAACATTTCAAAACAATCCTAAACTTTCCCAACCTAGCTTAGAAACTAGGAGAAAAAAATAAAACAAAAAAATGAATGGATTTGAACCCTAGGTACTCCTGCACCATACGGGAAGAACAAGGAGCTCGCTGCTCTTACAATCAGAAATTGTCTTTACAAAAATATTTCTCAAGTAATGTACTAAACAAGCATCAGTAATTCTTAGATAGTCCCAATTATGCCTCACAATATCCTTTATATTATTCTGACATCACCATGCATCTACGTATTCCATCTACATCTTTTCATCTCAAAACATCTTCATATATACTCGATCTCATAATCAGTCGGCTCACAAATATATCAAAAAAATGTGACCATTACTTTATCAAATAATAAACACATAGTCAAAAATTATACATTAACAAAAATAGGGTAGGACCCAATCTAAATCCAAACTAGCACTTAAGGATTCCACATTATACTCCCTTAATCATCGCGGCCATTCAACTACACTGTTACACTATTGTACTGTCTTCACATAACTTCAACAGATTGTAATTCTCTAAATTCAACTCCAAAATAAAAGAAACATTAGATGAAGGTCTACTATATCCCAAAATATCTTCCTCTAAGCTCACATGACTTAGTTCACCAAAACTATACAACTATACCCTATCAACTGCTTCCAGAACTTAGTCATTTTGCAAAATTGAATATCCAAAAATGGATTGTACGTCGAGCAACCATGCCAATGAGTAGTGTTTCCATAAATGAAAAACTTTATGAAATGATAATTAGGCCACTTACCAATAGGAGCATGTATGAGATTTTCATGAGTTTGACATTTTTGACATGTTTTATCATATTGAATAACATCATTTTTCTATTGTGGGCCAGTAGTACCCGACCCTTCGGATTTTTTTAGCTAGTGATATACTCTTTGAGTGAGATCCACACACACCTTCATGGAGCTCTTTTAATGCATGACTAGATTCTTCAAGTTCTAAACAACTAAGTAGCCTTCCATCGAGACCATGCCTATACAAATCAATAATAATGATTATGTAATGTGATCCTTTCCTAATTAGGGGTTTTTTCTCGTTTCTTGACAGACCATTAGGTAAGGATTGATCTTTAAGATAAGCATAAATATTTCTATATCAGGATTGGTTTTGGATATTTAGGGCACATATTATCTGGGTTTAAGGTGCATCAAAAGAAGGAAAGGGTAACTCTTCCACCAGGAAGTCATAGAAAAACTGATGTTCCTCTAGTTGTAGCATAGATGTCAGTGTTTCCATTGCGTATGCAGCTATATTTTTTTTCTCTGAACTTGCTGAAATGTTATGAAGATAAATTGTTTCTTGAATTCATCCATGATCTTCTTTTAAGGATTCAATTGTTCATCTCTTGTTTGATACTCACCATTTACCTAGTTAATAATGAGTTGAGAATCTCCATATATGTGCAACTCTACAATATTCCATTCTATAGCCAGCTTGAGACCCACTAGTACATTGTGGCAAATATGTGACTACATGACTAAAACGTTTAGTCACACCACTAAAAATTTTGGTCACATGACTAAAATTCATCATATTCTTCTATTTTTTGTAATTTACAAGTATAGATGACTAATTTAGTCACCAAATAAAATCACAAGGCCAAACAAATAAAGTGACAAAATAAACTACCAAATAAATGACTAAATAAACTACTAAATAAATTACTAAATAAACTATCAAATAAAAGACTAAATAAACTACCAAATAAACTACTAAATAAATGACTAAATAAACTACTAAAAATGGTATGTGATGACTTATTATTGTGTTAAATTTTTACAATCTTATTAGGCTATTATTATTAAATTAATAAATTCATGGTTTGGTATTTTTGACTTGCTCTTTCTAAGTGTAATATATTGATGTAAACAACTCAATGCATATGGCTCAACGAACCAATGAATTCCATATCAAATAACCTATTGTCTTTGAAAGGTTCATCTAATTAGCGACGTGAGATGTGTCTTCTTGGGAGATATTGGATAAAAATATTTCTCATTGAATGCATGTTATAAAGATATCAAATAACCCATTTTCTTTGAAAGGTTTACATAATCTAGCATGTCATATGTATCAAAGAGAAATTGTGGTCAATTTCACTAATAAAATATGATTTAAACAATCCAATTGCATTTTGAGGGCTACCTTGTAGACACTTTAATTTGAAAAGGTAAAATAACTATTTCTAGAAGCAATTAGATTCAATTTACATGGATTGTAGAAATGTAATCGTCGAGTCTACTAAAAATGAAGATTTTTTCCTTAAAAAGAAGAATTTTCTCTAAAAATGAATATTGATTCACTTCTATCTTTGCTTGTTTATATACTCAGTCATCTTAATTATACAAAATAAAAATAATAATGACCACTTTTGGCATGCAAAAAGTTTCTCTTTTAGGCTTTATGTTAATTATTTTTTAAAAGAGAATTATTTTATAATCTATGAAATCAATTATGTGTTGATAATTTTTATAGATGTTATTATTACCTATTTTTTCATCAAGGTGAAAAAAGGTGCATTTACATAAGTAAATCATTTTCAAGTTAAACAAAAATAAAGAAAAAAATAGCTCTCATTTATACCAAATAGTATCACCTTGGTCTTCAATACTTCTGGCATGTCAGCTTTCGTTGTAAATCTTGACATGATGAAGGCCTATGATAAGGTTTGTTGGTATTTTATGTTGAAATTTGTTAGTCGGTTTGGGTTTTCTCATCATTGGTGAAAATGGATTAAGAATTGTCTTTCAAGTGCATCATTTTTAGTTATTATTATTATTATTTTGGATAAAAATGGCAGTGCCATTATATTTTATTAATATAGAACTGCTTCAGAAGGCTCCGGGAGGAAAGAAGCAAGAATAAAACCCCCCATCTTAGCCAAAAATACATATAACACTACAAACTACATATTACAACCAAACAAATTCCATAGCCATGAAGGAAAATGCCAGGCCCAAAAGATATGCGTGATATACATTATAATCCAGCTTAAGCATACCCAAAAAAAACCCCAAAAGATTAGTTACGTGCCCAAGAAAACGTTCAAAGAGAAAGGATGAGAGGTCCAAAATTTGATAAACATCAGTCATTTATGATTACCATGGCTTACTATTTTCACCATAGAGGCAAGGGCATTGACAACCTGGGATGAAGACCCCCAAAGATCTATTTTTTTCCTTAGAGGACTCCACATGTGGGGAAGATGAAGACCCTGTGAGGCTATCAACAATGGTGAACTAGATTAATATGAATAGGGTATCGTAGAGGGAGTGCATCTCCACAACCACCAAGTCTAGTAGGATGTTAGTCAGCTTCACCATCTCCCTTCTGAAGAAACCGTGTTCCCTCCTTTCTAGCCTGAGCTTGAAAAAATCAATCATTTGGACACATTCCATCTTGATGTCCATAAGGGCTTGGAAGAACACACCGCCCTCCCAAGCTGACAACAAGTGAAAGTGGTAACCCTACATTTCCTTATGGACATCCTCAGAGGAGGTGAAATCCTCCTTAATCAGTTTTCTCACCAGCCCCATGAGTGAAATGTAATCATGTATCATATCAAAAGTATTGGATAGGAATATGGATACCACCTGTGAATGGTATAAGCATCTCAGGGCTGAGGGTAGCAGAATGGAGTCACCATTTACATGGAAAACAACATACTCAATTTTTCCTAGCAATGGGTAGAAAGCCACCTGCATGTGTCATCTGAGAAAAAATCTCGCAATTGGACATTTCCTTTCTTTGGCCCCCAGTTTAATCTTAAGGTTGAATTCTTTGTATTCCATGGTGTAGCCAACCCAAAGCCAAAATCTGAGGTACGTACTAGGTGAGAAGAGAGAAAAAATTGCACAAAGCTAGGGATGAAATCCACCACTGAGCGCAGATGTATTTAACCTTGAGAAAACCCCCACAATGAATGCATTAGTATAGATATTCATTCCTATCGGAGCTACCTTGCATGCAGGGAGAAAATGTGATCTTCATCCTTGGGCATAAAAATTCATTTGAACTGACTTCGAGACCAAAAGAAAATGTCATCCGAAGTACTCTTGTGATGAGAATTGGGGTGCCACACCAAAACTAAAGCATTAAATTGGGGAGAATGCCAATTTTGAGGATCATGAGAAGTCACACGAGTATAGATCATCATAAAGATGCATATGTGGAGATACCACTCAAAATCATGGGAAGGAAAATGAAAAAGTACTCACCAAAGGTGCTTTGAGAAAATGCCATTGCAGCAAAGCCGTATGAAGTGATTCCATCAGCATGTGTGAACTTTGGAAGCCAGTGATGTTTCCATACCCAAAAGTCGCTGATATGGATATGAGTGACAGTGGGAATCATCAAGGGACTAGTGTGAGCTAAATACAATGTTTGATACTATCGTGTCAACACATGTCAATGACCCTTGCCAGGGCATGGGGAATTTAGTGTTAGGCCAATTTACCTATGAGAAGAGGATATCTCCCTCGACACCTAATCAGGACCCTTTTCCACTAATAATTTTTGGGCTAGTGTATCTCCATCCCAAGCAGCCAAGCCACTTTCCGATTCCACCCCTCTATTATCCAACCAATGAGCCAACCCATTCACTTCTCTAAAGTAGTGGGAAATTTTAAACTCTTTAAAATAGTCCAATAACTACCATGTTTGATTCAAGATATATTGGATCTCCCAACTGTTGTATGTTGATTGTGGACCTCTGAATTCAACACAAACACAACATAGTCCTTACACAATCGCTTAATTTACAAAGACAAACATGAATTATTTGCTCTGCAAATTTGATTGAAGCGACCTATTGCCTCCTAATTAGATGTCGATGTTGATTTTTGCCCTCAGAATGAGAGCCAACAACCTAACCATTGCTAACATGGAGGATTTAAGAATGCAAGAAGAGGAGAATTGCCATTATTCTATGAGCAATCTACAGCTAGTCTATGAAAAGAGATGCAATTAAACTAAGAAATTGAATTGCATTAATCTAAAAATTAGTTACAACTACTCTATGGAAGTAAAATGCAATTAAACTAGCAAAAAAGAAAATACTCTTAGTCTAGAAATAAAAAGCTTGTAATCTATGAAAGGAATTTGCCCTTAAACTAGAATTGAATTGCTTGTAATCTATGAAAGCTTGAAAACTTCAAATTGAAATATTAGATATAGGAATGAATCTTAAATGAAAGCATATATCTTTAATTCCAATTGAAATTTACACTAATTATGCAAATGAGCTTAAAAAGATGAAAATCAAATGTAAATTGCCTATAATATTGATGCTCTCCAAAAAATTCCTCCTCTAATGAAGAAAAGAAGTCCAATTTATAGAAAACCATGGAAAGAGGATGAAGAGTTTCTTCAAAAGAAACAGCTGTCTCTTCATTCTCCATTTGAGACAAATAAGCAAAGATTATTTAAATAAAAGGGTGAATTATTGCCACATAAGTGTCCTTTCACATGGAATTATGGAATTCCTTTTTGAGGATAATTCACCCAATA
>MU226925.1:5552884-5567832 GCA_018584345.1 Thuja plicata | reverse complement strand
GAATGGGTTCTTGATTATGAAGAGGCTTGGAAGAAGATGGATGGAGAGATCACCAAAAAGGGCACTATGTAGCTTGAATCCTTCAATGGCCTCCCATGGATCTCTTTGAATGCTTGAAGGCTTGATGATGGATTAATCCTTACTTCAAATCTTTCTTGATTGCTTCCTTGAACTTCACTTGATGATGTTTCTCAATTGCCCAAGGATGCTTAGGCTTCAATAGAGGACTTAGAGAAAATGAGGGGAGAAAGGCTCCCTTTTAGATGAAATTAGGGCACATTCTTCTAAGGAGGCTGACATAGGATAATTAAATTCCCATTAAAGCCTTTACCCCTAGGAGAGGACCTATGTTAAATATAATTTAGGAATCATCACTTCGGAACCCAAAACAGTCGACCCGAAAGCAGGATTTACCCTTTTCAAAGACCAACATCCAAAAACTGTGGGACCCTGAAATCTAGACCCTGGGTCAAGGTCGAGGTTGACCTTGACCTAGGTTAGGGTCGAGGTCGACATAGACCCAAAAGTTTGACCCTGACCCTGAGGTCAAAAATCATAGATTTACAGTCCAGAATGCCAGGAATTAGCCAGAGAAAGGTGGAGAATTGGGGCAAAACAGGGGGAAATCCAGGTCTAAATTAGGAACCCATTCAAGGTGCTTGACATGACCCCAAAACCACTTACTCAGAAGGCTAAACTAGTCTACCATGGAAGTGCTTCCATTTTCCAACTATACAGGGTGATTCTCCCCCTTTAATTCATTTGGGTGTATTTCTAAATGTTATTGATATTTTCAATGGGAAATGGGGCACTAAGTTGGTTGACTATATTGATCATGTAGAATTGTTTTCTGGTAGGGTTGTTTGGAAAGACCCGTCAGGCCTTCTTTTATCCTCTAATTGTATCCAAAGTTTTAACTCCATTATTCATGTTTGTACTTTGTTCATGTCCAAAGGGAAGGATACACTTATTTGGTGCCCTTCTAAATGAGGTTCTTACTCAGTCAAAGAAGGTTATAAGATAATTTAGAAGATATCATCTCAAATTGCTCCTAGTCATGCTTACTCATTTTGTTGGAACAATATTGTTTTTCCTAAATCAGGAGTCTTTGCATGGCTTGCATTGCACAAAAGGATTTCCACTAGTGATAGATTGGTTATATTACAAATTACTACTCCCTTTAATTGTGTTTTATGTGATCAAGTTGCTAAGAATGTTGATCATCTCTTCATTCAATGTGCCTTTGCAAGCCATTTTTGGCATTTTGTCATGCAGAAGTTGTCCTTGTCTTTTCCACTTTCGTTGACATTATAGGATTTGTTCCAATCATGGACAATTATTTATTCATCATCTCTCTTTACTTGTCTTTATAAAAAAATTTCCTTCTTTTGTTGTTTGGGCCATTTGGTGGGAACATAATTTGTGTATTTTTTGTCATTCTCCTTCTGATATTTCCATTGTCCTTTTGAAAATTAAAAAGTCTATCTCAGAACTTGTGTGCACTCATTTTCAGTTGTACTTTAATCCCAATTCTCAAATTTTCTCTTGGGATGGCAGTGTGGTTTCTTCTTGGTTTGGAATTTCTACCCCTATATCACCCTATTTTCCATGAATAAAAAAAATACGTCATTAATGGAAAGTCTATTAAGTGGCACCCACTAGATTTAAAGTTTTTTCAATTGAATTTTGACGGTTCATCAAAGGAGAATCTAGGTGATTCAAGGGTAGGTATCTACATTCGAGACCATTGTGGTGTAGTTTTGGCTCTTAAATCTATGAACATCCCATCAGGTACTAATAACATGGTTGAATCTAGGGCTCTACTGGAATGCCTCTTGATGGCACAAAATCTAAAAATTTGATCTTTACATGTTGAGGGGGATTCTCAGCTAGTCATAAATGCTAGCAAGGCAACGATTATTTTGAATTGGCATATTAAGTATATTCTGGATCGCATTTGGTTGATTCTTGATACCTTTGATAATTTCATCATTTTACATGTTTATAGAGAGGGTAACAGATTAGCGGATTATTTGGCTAATTTGGGTAGTTGTAATATTAATTTGGATTCTACCCTTTCCAATTCTGATTTGATGGAATTCCCCGAGTTATTAAGAATTATTCATGATGACTCTGGTATGATGGAAAAAGGTTAGTGTTTAATGATTGTGGCAGCTTGATAAAGGATTATGTTAAATTTATTCCTTTATAGTTTATTATTTGGTTGTAATTGATTTCCTTGAGGGACCATGTACTTTGTGTATCAGTTTCATTTCCGTGCAAGATATGCTTTTAATTTGCATATCTTTGGGACCTCAATTCATTTTCCATTGACATCTTCTCATTTTTATTATCTATCTTACAGTGGTACCAACTGATGTGGGTAGTTTGTTCTGCAATCATATGTGGCTTCTGATAATCATGATTCTGCTTCTTGTTTGGTCAGTGTTGTCCTTCTAATCCTTTCTATTAACATTTGGTGATGTTTTAAGATAGGTTACTTATGTTTATGTATTTTGGTGGTTACTTTTCACTTATTGGCATGTATTTGTTAGTAAGTGACTATAATTGACTAGATTTGGCCTCTTCATTTATATGGGGTGTGTAGTTTTGTTGTCATTTTCATGCTTGGTCGGTTATCTCTACCACTTCTAGAGATTGGTCCTTTGTGTTGTCTTTTTCTTTATATTTCAGCAGCCATGTCGCACTTTCTTTGCTCCTTCGTAGAAATTTCTAGACACCTCTCTGTCTAGGGCTCGTCATCTAGTTCACCTCCATTTTAGATACAAAATTGTTACTTGCTGCCCAAAAGTATAACTTTTGGAATGGGGCTGCTCTTATTATTGTTTTATGTGTTGCTGGATCTTCTAGATAGGAATTCTTCTCCATCTCCTTCCCTCTTGTACTAGATCCCTTTTATTGCTTCTTCTTCACAAGCTGCTCTGTTGATTCCGGACCTCACTTTGAACATAGACTCTTCTATGGGTTTGGATGCTGGTCAAATTTAGAATATTGGTGACTCTGGCTCTGTTTCTATGGAAGAATAGATTTTTGCTGATGTATTTCAGTTAAATTCCTTTTGATGCCATCTAATTTTGGCTAGTGATGATTAGCGATTCTCATATCCTTCGAGCAACTATTGTAAACATATATGCCAAGAACCTTATAATCTTGGTATATTTTGTACTCTTTAGGTTGGATTTTCAGTTGTATAGTTGTTTGTATCTAGCCATTGGATAGCTTTAGTTAGAGGTCCTCTCTTGTTTCTTTTTGGATATGACCAAAGTTTTTCATGATGGCTCTTTTTTCTTGTAGTCCCTTTGAACCAGCTTGTAAAAAAAAAAAAATTATAATATAATATAATATATTATGTGGCTTTGTCCACTTTGTTTAAAAAAAATCAAATTCCTCTAACCACAATGCATATGATAATAATTTATCATGAAATTGTCATGTTAACCATTTATTTTAACCACTCTAATATTTAATTGCATTATCCTATTAGTCATTTAATGATCACCACTACATGCACAACCATAACTCAACTCCATTGATAAATTTATGTTCACATTCAAATAGCCTTTAAGCACCTAACATTTATAGAATCACATCAAATACAATTTCCTTATTCCAAATCAATACACACAAATCAAGCACTCCTCTGATTTGCTATAATAATCAGTTAACCATTTATCCCTAATGCAACATAATGTATCATAGAATCATCACATGAGTAAGGAAGCAAATAGAGTGCATCAAAATCCAGTCTTTCCAATAAAGTATAAACCCTTAATGCATCAACATAAATAATTAACATACTAGGTCCATCATAAGGATAATGTATTTCTATAAGGACCCGAGCAAGGTCTCTCCAAATACCAAGCACAACTATAGAGGTGGTAGTCTCAAAATGAGAACAAGGCTAAGCTAAACTGAGTGGATCACATACAAGCCCTTCACAAGAATATCATGGCATCAAAATATCATCTCAACTAGTCATATGAGAACATAAAATAACCTCACAATGCATCTAAAGTCCAAGGAAGGTCACATAAATCCAATAAGAAACATACCACCCCAATGGTAAAATCTCACAAGGGTTCAACATGGTAAGGAATACAAGAATAAATCCAATCCACACCCCTCAGGGTGTCAAAAAAAGAAGGGGAATGAGTGAGGCTCTACATAATCCCCCCAAGGATTAGGCTTACTCCTGGAAGTCGATGCATCATTCCAAAGGTAGCACACCAAGGTGTAGAAACAATCTCTATTCCAAATGTGAGTGCACATATTGGGTTTCCTTCACATCAACTCAAAACACAACCATTCCTAACCACCCAGCTTAATATCAGTTGGAGGACTCTATCACACACCAAAAGAGCACCAATACTCTCACAAGGTCAATTAATCAAGGATACAATGCAAGCTATAAAATTCATCCACTAAGGTGTTATCCATCCAAGACACAACACAAACCTTACTACTCCACCAGGAGACTTTCAAAAATGAACATTGCCCTCCAATTTCCTTCTTTGTCCAGAGTGCTAAGAACTTTCAAGTTATCAACTTGGGAAATATGTGAAAATTTATCTTGATTAATAGTAAGGCACTACCATTTTCTCTTAAAGCACTTCTTACATCCAATTAGAATCTCACTAACTCACCCCAAACCTTTGAAAAGGGTGAATATTCTCTATCCAAATTTCACTCTCCAATGGGATACCATCCCTAACTCAAGTGTGCCAAACAAAATACACGCACATAAGGTTTCCTCTTTAGACAAAGAATTCTTACCAAATTAGAGGCCAAATGCACTCCTTCCATTGATGGGATAAATAGGGCAGAACTGAATTTTCCTAACATGGGAGAAATGTGATCTTATGGTGATGAAAGATCCTTCACTCTAGGGAAACATGATCAATTATCTATTGGGCCCCATTGTTACCTTTCACTAGGTGGCAATGGATCCATAAAGAGAAAATCATCTTACACCCATCTTCACACCGTCTCAAAAGAGGACAAGTTAAGCCTAAGAAATTTTTGGTTCCACCATCCCATAACTAGGAATGTCACTTAGAAACCCATCCATCTGGTAACCCCTAATCTCTATCATGGAGTCTCACCAAGAGGGAAAAATATAACCATCACTTTATCATATCTAATATATGAAGATAGAGGTGTAATCACTACATTATAGGATAATGAAGGCCCACAACATGGATCGAATCTCACAAGCAAACTAAATCGTTCCCATCTATTCATTATAGTATTGCTAAAAAAAGGGAACATCACAAGTCCTAACTCACATCAAGGGAAAGAAGGAATTCCACTGAGCATGAATGCTAAAGCTTAATGCCAAATTTTAATGTTCGACCAATACCGAATAAGATATGAAAAGTTAACAATTGGAACAACATCTATGTACCGATTCTAATTTTGTTACATATAAAAAAGATGTTGAAACATCCAATTATCCTTTAATTTTTCATAATAATAATCATGTCACTAGAGTCCTTATTTCATGATACATACTTACAAAAAATCACACAATGCGGTAAAAACACCTATACAGGCCAAATTACAATTCATATGTTTGGAACGGCTTGTTCCTCCATGTATTAACATAATTACCGACTGACACTCCCTTTCAAGTTTAAAATAATTACCACTCCTGCTACACCTTTTAAATGGAGTTGAGATCCTATCCCACAAGTTCAGTATTATCCAAAAAGACAAAAGAGTACGTTCTACTTGGTGTTCTCCCTTATACACACTATCAGTGGCCCACATTGGGCTTGATAGAGTCACAAAACATAGGACTATCCAACATAAGAAATCATCCAGAATAGTCACCATGATATAAAAGTAAAAGCCCAAATGGGGAAATTAAAAATTCAATAGTAAATTGTAAAGGGAGCTCATTTCAACAATAAATCCAATGTGATAATTGTCGAAAAGAAATAGATACAAAAGTTGGTGACTAATTCCAATCATAAGAAATACTGAAAAGATGCTAGCCCACACAACATGTGGAAAGTTCCACCAAGAAAATAAATAAATCAAGAAAGTCATTCACAGAATAATGTGAATGAAATCAGACACGTAAGAGGGAGTATCCACCATAGGATTCTGAGGCACCACTACTTAGTAATTTTAAGGCACATACCCAATACTCTATTATCAAGCAGTGATACAATACGCACCTCATCTACGCATCACTATACTTCTGGTAACTGTAGAAATATAAAGGTCAATACAAGTTTCTTGTATCTCACTCACGCAATGCGATAATTTCCATTAAGCAAGATATTACCACCTCAAAACCTATACCAAAGGATCATCACAAGGTTACAACATAAATCACAAACTCTTGGAAGGGGCACTCGTCATTCTCACAGAAAGGTTGACTAACCACAAGGGTTCTTCCCACCATTGGGGTACAACTTACTATACAAGCCCCAATTTGGCTTCAATGGTTTGACATCATGAAAAACTCTAATATCTTGGTAGCAAACCCTACTCCACACAATGAAGGATGGTTCTGACTTACACAAGGGCCTCATTGGACATAGTGTGGGAAAAAGGTGAGGTCACAAGGAAAGGATGCTAGGCACAAATGATTCCACAAGTAGTAGTAACCCATAAAGATGTCACACATCTGCAACAATAACATGTCCTTTCCCATAGATTAAGTCTACCAAACACTCTAAGGACAATGATCACTAACCCAATGACCTACCACCATAGGTGAACACTTATTCATCATGAATAGGTGTCTCTTTCTATTATTTATCGAAGTGTACAAAGATCACTCTATAAGAGGAAAGCATAATAGTTCTGAAATTTAATGTGCCCAAGTATAACTTGGTTTTTTATAATATCATTCACACTTATACGATAACAAATTAGGTGCAGTGGATCACAACCTATTAGAATTAAAACAGTATGCCTTCTAGCCTTGCAAGAACACTAATATACAATGCTAACCATGTACTCCCTGAGTTCCTAATCCTTCCAAGATCCTAATCCTAACTCCTAGGATCCTCCAATTCCTTTCCAACCTTGTTTAGGACTTCTCCAATGCCTCCCTTTAAGGTGAAAATTTGTAGTTCTTCAATAGGGTATCTATCTTCATTCAGTAACCAACTTCCTATCTCCTCTAGCTTCCATTCAATGGTTCTTTCTTGTTATCTTTACTTACCATGTATTTTCTGGGGTTCAAGTGCCTTCTACTATCACTTATAACTCCATTTTGATCCCTTTGGTTTAGGGTATCAATCTCTTTTTCATCGAGTTCAATTTTTTCTTCATAGGTCTATTAGGCCTATTAGGTCTCAATTAGGCTTAATTAGATAGTTTTTGGCCTTTCTTAAAAAATAAACCCAAACAAACAACTGAAAAAATATAAGTTCCAGATACCCTTTATGGAGTTCCCTAGGATTATCTAGGTCTCTCTTCCTCAACTTGTCCGTACAGGTGCTTCCTATATTCAAGGGCTTTTAGTGCTAATTGGTTCTCCAAGAACCAGTCAAGGTTTCTAAGCTTCAAAATGTGATCAAATGGATTGAAAAAGTGTCAATCCTCCTCAAGGTTCTCTGTACAATTCCAAAGACTCCTCCCAACCTCTTTGATCCAACTCCACACTTGAACTCCTACATTCAAACACACTTTTTCATCTGCAAGATCCTAGCCGGGTTTCACTAGACTCACCTAGGGCTCGCTTGCAAAAATAGAAAATACCACTTAGAGACTTCCACCAAAAATATTTACACTCTATAGAGGGATCCCCTAACATTTCCCAAAGGCCTATGATGATTCCACAATAGGCTTTCATGTGGGAGCCATTTCTCTACAACTCAGTCCTAGACAGGCCAGTGACTGACTAGATTGCAATACTATTTACAAAACTAAACAAATGAAATGCAAGAAACTTCTAATTATGAAAAATGAAAGTAAATAGTCCCAATTATAATAATCCACCATGAAGTGACTGGATTAAATCCATTAAACATAATTTTTATTGAAAATGGTTCAAACTATCAGAAATACAGTGTAAAATAAACTAGCTTCAAAAACTTGTAAATTTCTCCAACCTCAGGATTTGGGCTCCTTAGGACTTATATAACCCCTCCTCATAGGTGTAGGTGGTTGAGATACTAACCATTCCCTAAACATTATTCTTTGCCTTGGTTAGGACAATGTTGCCATGCAATTTTGCAAAATTGCAAAAGTTGTCATGACAACATTTTGACAATTTTAGCAACTTTGACTCTAACCTTATCAAATGAATTCCAACCTTCATGAAATGATGGATTAACATCATAGAAGCCATTTTAGGCTCAATTCAACTCTTTCCTAATACATTTAGGTCTTTTGACCCAAATTCCAATGCCAAGCCCTAAAAAGGGACTTAAACACAAAACCACTAAATTCAATCAAAGACACTTCTAGATTAGATTTTGTCTAACCTATACCTTCTAGACACACACCCTAGATACTACTAGAGTCCTAAATCTACCTCTAACCTGGCTAGGGTCAGTACAAGCCAAAATTTTGTAAGACTTTGAGCTTAAGTCCTAGGTGCTCCTGCACCATTCTCCAAAACAAAAAGAACTTAATTCACCACTGAATTGACTAAGTTAGGATCAATTCCTAACTTCTAAAACTCTAGCTCCTAGACCCATGAAGCCTATGCATCTTCTTTTCCCTTCCATTGGATCGAATGCTCCCAATAGATCTTATGCCTGGTCATTTTTCTCACTCTTAGATTCAATACCTTTTATGCCTTAGGCTTGGATGTAGAGGGTAACTGAAGTTCTTCTATTTCACTAGTCACCTATGTGAGACTTTGATCTGCATTGGGAATCAGACCCTTGCAGAGTACTAAGTCTGCTACATTGAATACAGGAGACAGTCCAATGTTTTCAGGAAGCTCCACCTTGTAGGCATTGTTGCCATACTTAGCCAGAATAACACAAGGTACCAATCTTCTCATTTGTAACTTGTTTAGTGCTCCCTTCTACAACCTTTCCTTGTTCAAGTGCACCATCACAACATCTCCTACTTGGAATTGAAGTTCCTTCTTCTTCTCATCAACTTTCTGCTTGATTTTGGCAATGTTCTCTGTCAACAACTTCTTGACTAAATCATGGACTTCTTTCGTTGCATGGGAAAAGTCTTTAGCATACTCACTCCTTGAAGTTCCATCTCCCAACTCTTTGAGCTCAAGAATACCTATTGGATGCATACTATAGAATACTTCAAATGGGCTTCTTCTAGTGGTCTTTTTGATTGTATCATTGTATGCATATTTAGCTTGGGCTAAGATTTGGTCCCAAGTCTGACCATACTCCTTAGTGAGGCACCTTAGAAGATTACCTAGGCTCCTATTAACCACCTCAGTCTGACCATCTGTGTGAGGGTGGTATGAAGACCCAAAAGACAGATTGGTGCCAAGCTTGTGCCATAATGTTTTCCAAAAATGACTCATAAATTTTGAGTCTTTGTCTGATACTATACTGAGAGGCAATCCATGAATGCACACAACTTTGAAAAATATTTGAGCAATTTGACAAGCATCATGGATAGTCTTGCAAGGTACAAAATGTGCCATTTTACTGAATCTATCTACTATGATATAGATTATATCATACCCCTATTTTTTCCTTGGTAAGCTAAATATAAACTCATGCTAAGACACTCCCATGGTCTAGTTGGAATGGGAAGGGGTTGATAGAGACCAACATTGGAGGATTTTTCCTTAGCCTTTTGGAAAACAATACAACACTCTACATACTTCCTAATATCATGATTCATCCTTGGCCAATAATAGTATCTTTGAACTAACTCTTGAGTTTTATTGACTCCAAAATGTCCACTAAGGGCTTCATTATGCTTTTATTGAATCAAATTTACCCTCATTGACCCCCTAGGTACACAAAGCTGACCCCCTCTAAACAACAATTCATTCTGAAAATTATAATCAAAGAGCTCACAATAAAAATGGTTTTGGTGTTCCTTACATACCTTGTAGGCCTCTGTAAAGTCTCCATCCTCTGAATATAGGTCCTTGAAGTCGTCAAAACCTATACTTTATAATTGAACCTCCTATACTATCAAGAGTCTTTTGCTTAGTACATCAACAAGTTTATTTTGTTGCCCCTTTTTGTGATTGATGTTGAATGTATATGCTTGCATATATTCCACCCATTTTATATTCTTGTGACTGAGTTTATCTTTGGAATTTAGGAAACTAAGGGCCTGGTTGTTTGTATAAACCACAAATTCCTTAGGAAGGAGGTAGTGTCTCCATTTTCTTAAGGCTTGGACTAGAGCATACAACTCTAGGTCATAGAAAGAGTACTTCCTCTTTGCATCACTAAGCTTCTCACTGTGGAAAGCAACTAGTCTTCCCTCCTGTCTCAAGACAACCCCTATAGCAATGTTGCTAGCATCACACTCCACAGTAAAGAATTTCTAAAAACTAGGGAGATCTAAGATGGGTTGAGTAACTATCCTCTTCTTCAACATTTCAAAATCGTGATCTACTTGATCATTCCATTGGAACTTGGTTCTCATACCACCCTTTATGGCATCTAACATAGGTGCACATATAACATTGAACTGCTTAATGAAATTTCTGTAATATTGAGCCAAACCATGAAAACTTCTCACCTCTGTAGCAGCCTTGGGAGTAGGTCAATTGATGATTGACCCCACCTTGCTTGGATCCATTTTAAGATTCTCATGTGACAATACAAAGCCAATTTATACTATTTCATGTTTCATGAACTCACACTTGTCCAAGTTTATCATTAGCTTTTCTTCATGCAACTTTTGAAGTACAACTTGCAAATTCTTAAGATTCTCTTCTCTAGTCTTGCTAAAGATCAAGATATACAACCACAAACTTACCAATGAATTCCTTCAACACTTTGTTCATCAGCCTCATAAAGCTACTAGGGGAATTATATAGCACAAATGGCATGACAGAGAATTCATACAAACCATCAATGGTCTTGAAGGCAGTCTTCCACTCATCCCCTTCTTTGACCCTAATTTGATGGTACCCACTCTTGAGGTCAATCTTGGTGAAGTACTTGACATCCCCTAAATAGTCCATTAGATCTTCTATCCTTGGAATGAGGAATCTATACCTAATGGTGATTCTATTTATGGCCCTAGAATGAGTGCATAAGCTCCAAGTACCTTCTTTCTTATGGGATAAGATAGTAGGAAAAACACATGGGCTAATACTTCTCCTAATCAGACCTTGGTCTATAAGCTCTTGGATTTGTTTGTAAATCTCCCCATTCTATTGAATCATTTTGTAAGAAACTTTATCGGGAAGTGTAGCTCCTGGGCTAAAATCTATTTGATGGCTAATGTCTCTTTTAGGGGGTAGGGTAACTGGTTTTCCATCACTTACTATGTCTTGGAACTGCTTCAACATCTCTTGAATCTCTATAGGAAACTTTGTCTTCTTCTCTGTCTTTTCTTCTTTGGGCTTCAAAACTAGTGCATACCCTACTGGTTCACCTTCTTCTAGAGTCTCCAAGAATTATTTCTCACCTACTAAAATAATATTAGATCATGTTGACCCTGCTTCCCCTTCTTCTAACAAGGAGTGTATCTTGATTGTAACTCCATCCTTCCTGAATGAATTGAAATTCTTGGCTCCATCATTCATGGCTTGCCTATCAAACTGCCAAAGCCTTCCCAATAGGAGATGACATGGGTCCATTGAAAAGACATCACATAGCACTCTATCTTTATACCTCCCAATGGTGAAATTTACCCATGCTTACTCATTAACTAGGACATGTTGCCCCTTGTTCAACCAAGTGACTCTATAAGGATTGTTGTGTGGAATCCTTTGCAATTTGAGCTTGCTAACAACTTCCTCAAACACAATATTGTCAATTGACCCTGAGTCAATGATGACTTTATAAACTTTCCCCAAGATTTTTCACTTCATTCAAAACACTGATCTTCTCTAACTGGGCTCTTCTCTGATAGGTTCTTTGATGAGTGTTCTTCTAATCATTAGATTTTCTCCCTCTTTTGATTCTAAGGGTACCTCTTCATTCTTATTACTAGATGTCTCTTCTTGGACATAACTTACCCTTCTTTCACTTCCTTGTGAAGTAGACCCCTTCTTTGGACATCTATAAGCTGGATGTCCTAACTGGTTACAGTGGTAGCACTTCATGGATGCAAAGTATGATCCTCTTCCTTGACCACTGCTCTTCTTGAGTTACCTTCATGTTGCCCTGTCAACTTTGTCTCACCTTGTGTCTTTGGTTTTGTACTCCTAACTCCAAAACCTCCTCTATGGCCTTTGTCATCTCTTCCTCTTCCTCTATTACTATTTGAGTCTTGCTTCTTCTTTAATTTTTATTCCACTTTGATAGCTAATTGGTGACATCTATGCACTGTGGTAGGAGTTAAAAGACTAATCTCATCTTGAATATTCCACCTCAAGCCATTCAAATATCTGGCTACCTTCACACTCTCATCTTCAACCACTCTCCTCATGCACAATCTTTGGAACTCCTCTGTATAAGAGTTGACATCCAACTCTTTTTGTCTAAGACTCTGTCTTTTCTTGTGCAACTAGATTTTGTAATCCTCTGGTACATATGCTTCTCTAACCTTTTCCGCCATAGCTTTCCATGTAGCTATTGGTCTCTTTCCTTCTTTTTCTCTCTCATCTTGAATGAACTTCCACCAGGTGAGGGCAGCTCCCCTAAGTCTTGATTTTTCCACTTTCACCTTTTAGGCTTCACTTATCCCATCACACTCAAAGTGATTTTCAAGCTCCTAAATCCAATCCATCACCACCTCGGGTTCTATTTTCCCACTGAATATAGGTATCCCCTCTAAAGATTTTCCACTTAGGGATTTCAATGCTTTAAGGAATGGTTCTTCAGTTAGGACAGGGTTTGGTTTAGGGACCTCATCCTCTAGGGAAGTTCCTTTATTCTTTCCTTCCACCTTATCCTTTACTTCTTCAGTCTTTTCATCTACCTGATCTAGCTTCTGCTCCAATTGAGCTAATCTTTCTCTGAGCAATCTAGTATCCTCTTCTTGCTCATCTAGCTTCTTGGCTAACTCTGCATTCTACAACTGACTCTTTTGGTTGTAACATCAACCCACAAGCCTAATCTTATAGGCTCTGATACCAATCTGATAGATACTAAAACTAGCTTTCTTTCACTTTCTTGATTAGGAATCCATGAGTTCCTAATCCTTCCAAGATCCTAATCATAACTCCTAGGCTCCTCCAAGTCCTTTCTATCCTTGTTTAGGACTTCTCCAATGCCTCCCTTTAAGGTGACAAACTTTAGTGCTTCACTAGGGTATCTATCTTCATTGAGTAACCAACTTCCTATCTCCTCTAGCTTCCATTCAATGGTTCTTTCTTTTTATCGTTACTTGCCATGTTTTTGCAGTGATTCAAGTGCTTTCTACTATCACTTACAACTCCATTTTGATCCCTTTTGGTTTATATTATCAAGCTCTTTTGCATCGAGTTCAAGTTTTGCTTCATATGTCTATTAGGCCTATTAGGTCTCAATTAAGCCTAATTAGCTATTTTTGGCCTTTCTTGTAAAATAACCCCAAACAACCCATTGAACAAATCTAAGTTCCTAGGATTTTCTAGGTCTCCCTTCCTCAACTTCTTCGTACAGGTGCTTCCTATATTCAAGGGCTTTTAGGGATAATTGGGTCTCCAAGAACCATTCAAGGTTTCTAAGCTTCCAAATGTGATCAAATGGATTGAAAAAGTGCCAATCTTCCTCAAGGGTCTCTTTAAAAGTCCAAAAAATCCTCCCAACCTCTTTGATCCAACTCCACACTCGAACTCCTACATTCAAAGACACGTTTTCATCTGCAAGCTCCTAGCCAAGTTTCACTAGACTCACCTAGGGCGTGCTTGCAAAAATAGTAACTGCCACTTCTAGAACTCCACCAAATATATTTACACTATATAGAGGCTCCCCAAACATATCCCAAAGGTCTGTGTTGATTCCACAGTAGGGTTTCATGTGGGAGCCATTTCTCTACAACTCAGTCCTAGACAGGCTAGTGACTGGCTAGATTACAAAACTATTTACAAAACTAAAAAAATTAAATGCAAGAAACTTATAATCTATGTAAAATTAAAGATCATAGTCCCAATTACAATAATCCACCATGAAGTGGCTATATTCAATCCATTAAAATTAACTTGTATTGAAAATGGTTCAAACTATTCAGAAAACCAGAAATATAGTGCAAAATAAACTAACTTCAATAACTTGTAAATTTCTCCAACCTTGGGATTTTGGATCCTTAGGGATTATATAACCCCTCCTCACAAGTGAAGGTGGTTGAGATATCGACCATGCCCTAAAATTCCTTCTTTGTCTTGGTTAGGACAATGTTGTCATGCAATTTTGCAAAATTACAAAAGTTGTCATGACAACATTTTGACAATTTTACCAACTTTGACTCTAACCTAATCAAATGAACCCCAACCTTCATGAAATGATGGATTAACATCATAGAAGCCATTTTAGGCGCAATTCAACTCTTTCTTAACCCATTTAGGTCTTTTGGCCCAAATTCCAATGCCAAGCCCTAAAAATGGGCTTAAACACAAAACCACTAAATTCAATCAAAGACACTTCTAGATTAGATTAGGTCTAACCTAGACCATCTAGACACACAACCTAGATAACACTAGAGTCCTAAATCTACCTCAAACCTGGCTAGGGTCATTTTAAGCCAAATTTGAGTAAGACTTTGAGCTTAATTCCTAGGTGCTCCTGCACCATTTTTAAAAGAATCAAATTACATGCTATGTGTAGAAAATATCTTTCAAATGGGTACTTGAAAAACCATATTTTTTAATGTATATGTATATACATGTTTAAAGGTATATTTTACATATACATTCTAAT
>MU226925.1:5523969-5552689 GCA_018584345.1 Thuja plicata | reverse complement strand
GCGGTAAAAAAAATCAGCAACTTAGAATATGCATAATTTCATGAAATATTTCTTTTTTGATTTACATAACTTTTCTTTGAATACTAACTTAAAAAAAAAATAGCAGAGCTTTATAACACAACTCCTATAATACTTTTTTTTTGAAAACTTATTCAACTACATCCGCAACTAAATTTCAAACAAGGCTTCTATTAATTTCCTTTGCAAAAATACTTTACAACTCTTTTTTTTCTCTCTTAAAAGCAAAAATTTTATGACAACAACGATCTCATTAAGATCAAGTGTTAAAACTTTCTAGATTTTCTTGCTTCATAGTTGCATAGCAATTTTTTTCTTTCTCAATAAAAATACAACTTTTACTAGGTGAAGAAATACAATGTTAATCCACACACTAAGATTTCTTCACACTATCATCATAACCTTTCCATCCATATGCATAACCTGCAAATAAAATTTGATCTTGACCATGGGAGGTCATCTCTCAACCTAGGCCTCTAAGATACCTCCCGCGAACTTGGGGAACCAAGAATAGACAAGTTACACTCATACAAAACCAACAACTACAACACTGCAACATTATTAACAAAAAACTCCCTTCCAAGGCTTAACACATGGAGCTTAAAACAAAGCTTCCCAAGGGTGAAGGTGGACCAAGTACCCCAATGGTAAAATAAGGCAATACAAAAATAACAAGCCTTCAACAAGGCAATCTTCTCACATTTTAAAAATGTAACATATCACCATTTCTCCCACAAGATGCTTAACCATATGGTCAATAACCCTTATGACCCCCAAATAAAAAATGCTCCAATCTTACTATGGACCCCATAATCCATGGTGCACCCCTCTCACCCTAGGAGATAGACTCTATACCAAGAGGGCTTTCCTCTTTCCTCCACCCTCAAGGCTACTCTGCCCTCCCAAGGGTGAGTTTGGCCTTGCACAATCTCATACATACAACATTTACAACACACACATAGACACATATTTCACAAATACAACAACAACTAAAACATCAAATAAGTGCAAAATCAAGATATCTACACACAATGCCATTATCAAATACCAATCTTTCTTCCTTCCTTCATGGAGCCATATGCAAAAAAACCATTAATGGAGGAGAGAGCTTGGAGCCACCAACCTTAAAACTAGAAGTTATGGTAAGAGTTGTTGAAGCTTTTTCCCTTTTGTCCAATCCCAAAATCTTACTTCTTTCACTAGTTGTCTCTAAAGTTAGAGAGTGGGTGATTGAGAGAAGCTCTCTCCAATTTCCCCTCTAAATTCAAAACCCTCACATTCTCCAAGTTCTTGGAAGAGATGAGTTCCTATTGGTTTCTCTTCCCCATACCCCTTACACTTACTAAAAATGGGTCCCTAAAAAGGTAACAAGAAAAAGGTGGACAAGCTTTGTCATCCAAATGGAAGGTGGTCTACTCAAGACCATGCTCCCAAAATTTTATTTTCGTTCATCTTGGAAAATCAACTTTTTCGAGGCTTCCCCAAGTCAAAATAAGATATCCTATAGCTAAAAAATCCCTTTACCCATAGGTATATAAAGTGGACCAGTAAAAAATGGGTGAAACTCAACCCTAGGTGACCATATGACCCCTCAAAAACCCTAGTTAAGTTCACCTACGGGTTCCAATGGATTTGACCTCACTTTGGGATCACAAACCAAGTGGTCCTTATGGGAAACACAACTAGGTACCAAGTAGGGAAGGTGGACATTCAAGCTCTCCAAGTGGACATGCCATGTCACAACATCTACACAACACATGTGTCAATTGATAATACATAATACATCACAATACACTTGGCATATCCACTTGTAATTACACACAATGTTAGATTACTTTTTACAAATTTACAATTTACTATTAACATCCATTCAAGCATAGACAACTACAAAATAAAACACATTACGACGTGTTTTTTCTCTTTATTAGACGTAACCTTAGCTTTCACCGATTTCATAATGGTCTAACCTTGGTTCCCCGATTTATTTCCATGGTCAATTTCCTGCACAACTAGACCCAAATATCAATAGTTCAAGGAAAAATCATAAATATAGTCAATGTAAGTAATTGACAACATTCAAGCATATTTCCTTTGCAACTACATTCACATAATTCACCAATTATCCAAAATAATATTCGCAAATCAATTTCCTCATGAATACATAGGTACACATTGAATCATCATACAATTCCCAAATGACATTAATTTTACTTTAGAACACACTTCACATTCCGATATAGTTTAAATCAAATTGTGCCATCATAATAATAATCAAATTCCACTAACCACAATGCATATAATAATAATTTATCATGACATTCTCATGTTAACCATTTACTTTAACCATTGTAATATTTAATTAGTTTATCCTATTAGTCATTTAATGAACACCACTACATACACAACCACGACTCAACTCCATTGATCAATCATGTTCACATTCAGGTAACCTTTAAGCACCTAACATTTATAAAATCACATCGATTATGATTTCCTTATTCCAAATCAGTACACACAAACCAAGCACTTCTATGCCTTTCAATAGTAATCAATTAACCATTTAGCCCTAATGCAACATAATGTATCATAGAATCATCACATGAGTAAGAAAGCAAATAGAGTGTATCAAAATGTAGTCTCATCCAATAAAGTATAAACCCTTAATGCATCAACATAAAGAGTTCACATACTAGGTCCATCATAAGGATAATGAATTGCTATATAACAACCTGAGCATGGTCTCTCCAAATACCAAGCATAGCTATAGAGGTGGTAGTCTCAGAATGAGAACAAGGCTAAACCGAACCAAGTGGATCACATACAAGCCCTTCGCAAGAATATCACAATATCAAAAGACCATCTCAACCAGTCATATCAGAACATAACCGAACCTCACAATGCATCTCAAGTCCAAGGAAGGTCACATAAATCCAGTAAGAAACAAACCACTCTGATGGTAAAATCTCACAAGGGTTCAACATGGTCAGGAAAACAAGAATAACTCCAATTCACAGCCCTCAGGATGTCAAACAAAGAAGGGGAATGAGGGAGGATCTACAAGGTTATTCTTAATTGATTTGAGTGCAAGGACCTCACCGGATGCATTAAAGCTCATTACAATCCTCAAAAATTCCTTTGTTATCTTGTAAGGTTTTTCAAGCCACATAAACTCTGCATGAATTTTTCTCAACACATATCTTATCCACTCATTCACATCAAATGTAGGAAATTTCATGATCTAAGCTAGTTTCTTCTCCTTTAGGACATTGTATTCATCTTTCAACTTAGAATAAACATATAACTCTTTATACAATTGGTGAATTTGATGATTAACTAATTCTTCCAAATTGTAGTGAATGTATTCCCTAATATCGTCTATATGAAGCATACCATGTGATACTAAAGTGAATGCACCATCAGGATCATTCTCCAATGATTTATAAGAGTGATTTTTGAATTTTGGCCTAAGACACTCAGTAATATCCATAATATGTGGTTTATCCATTATTCAAAGTGCAGAATATCAAACAACATAGTAAAATTGCCTCTTTTCCATTGAACAAGGGTTTAATTGCCAAATCACACAAATTGCCTTAGATTTTACTAAAATTGCCTTCAAGAGCTTCTATAAATGCTTCTCCTTAGTCACAAAGTGAATAATGAGGTGTTGAAATGCCTTTTTGACACTTCACACACCTAAATTTTGCTTTAGTTGATGTTTTGTACCCTAGCTTATGTTCAGTCTTCAAATTGAGATTCAAAAATCTTTTCATGAACCCTTGAAACTGCTTGAATTTCTTTGAAGATGATTCTATCATGCTTTAAATACCTTGATACATCTGAATACAACATTCACATTCAGCTATTGATTCGTATTAGGGGTTTAAATGGATTTTCCATGAATTCTCCCCCTAGGCCAGAGGCCTAAATTCAATTCTGTGAAGAAATATCCACACCAGATTCAGGCACAGAACCGCCATTAGAATTAGAATTATTTTTTCACACCCATGTCTTGCTCATCTACTTCCTAATTTCTTTCACATCAACCTTCTATTTGCCCTTGTCATTGTTCTGCATATTATTGTTATTCACTAGACCTCTTCTACTCATGTTCACACTTCCAAGTTTACAAAATTTTGCAATATGACCTTGATTGTTGCATCTATAACATGTCACATTGGACTGTCCATATCTGTAATTTATCTGATTTCCTCTAGATTCTTAGCAATATGTCCAAAGTTGTTGCATGTGAAACATCTAACATTTTTCATCTTGCACTCACTTGATTTATGACCATAGTTATTGCATTTGAAACATTGGTTAGAAAAAGATGTAGCAATCATTCTATTTCTACATTGTGCAACCCTATGACCAAATTTATTGCAAACAAAGCATCTATCGTTGAAATTTTGAGCATTAGGTTGTCTTACCAGGGACCTTTTAGGATTGCCATTTTGATTGTCTAAAGATGGATTGCTTTGACCAGATCTGAAACATTCCCCTTCCTCAAAACCAAGACCATGTGTATCACCTTTTATTCCATAGCTTTCAAGTTGTGCATCAAGTTTCATTGAGCTAGCCTTAAATTTCTCCTTGAATTCATTTGTAGGAGTAAGTTCATTCTCAAGAACTTCAATTTCCTTTCTAATTTCTTCATCATTGTGTTTGGATTTTTGAATAAGACAATATTCATGCTTCTTTCTTCCTTCTATTTCTTCTTTTAGTATCCTTACCCTAGTTTCCATCTCACGATTTACTTTTTCTCATTCTTTTGTCTTCTTCCTTAAGGATTGTTCAAAATTTTCTTCATTCTTCTTCCTTGTTTCAATCTCCTTGGTCATCTTTTCCATCACATGCTTTAGGTTCTCTTTGTCCTTTGCAAGCTCCTCATATTCATCACTTTTATCATTGCTTCCTTTCTTCTTTAGCTACTCAACAAGTTCCTTCTTCTTATCCATGGATTTGTTCAACCACCCTTTCAATGTCTTAATGCAACTTTTAGCTTCCTTAAGGCTTTTCTTCAAATTTAGGACTTCAAATTTAGTTTAATCAAGATCATCAAGCGCCACTAAGAGATGTTGTTGAACACTGTTAAAATCCACTGAATCACCCATCAGGATCTTCCTCAAGCTATTAGACTTCCTCTAGGGCACAAAGCTCTGATACCAATTGTTGGAATTCAGGAACACTGAGAGGGGGGGGGGGGGGGGGGGGAANGGGGGGGGGGGTGAATCAGTGTTCTATAATTTTTAACTTTAATGATTTGATTCTTAAACCATAAACCACATGCAATAAGAAGTGAAGTGTAGTAGCATAAAATGAACATCCTTAACATCACAACACCATGACACAAGGATTTTTGTGTGTAAACCTGGTTAAGGGAAAAACCATGATGGGGTTGGAACCCACAAGATTTACTCTACAGAAGTAAATATCCTTGTTAAAGGTTTGAGTACAAAAGGTGGAATGCACATGCATTCAGGCACACTTCCTAGAGCTCACTACTCAATTACAATAAGGGATATAACCCTGAGGAAGGCTTATTGCATTTACTAATATGGACAACAATCCATTGATAGATTGAACTGATGAACAACATCAACATATGCCAAAAAAATTCCAGTTAAGCTCAAAATATTGAATCAATACACTTCATATTACCTTTTCTGCTCTTTGCCCATCAACACATCATAATCATTATGCATACAGACCATACCATACATCAAAATGATCAAATACAATGAGCTTATATATTCGCTTCAACAATTAAATCATCAACTAGGTTGGCCACAAGAACATATTATGAAGATATTGTAACATGTAGTAAGTCGGCTAGATCCATATACAAAAACTTGAAGCAAAACAAAAATAATTCACCACATGCTAACACAATTTTGGCTCAACATCCTCGAACTTGAAAACAAATCACCAAATCGATTTGATAGGATCGCATAAGGATCCACTATACCTTATCATTATTCTTCACTATTAAGCAGAAAGCTGCTAAACAAAACCTCATAACTTGATCAAATCAAAACATTAGGTGTTGCGAATTTGGAATATGATAGAATATACCTCTATTATGCTTCTCTTAGGTTCGCACCTCAAAATCCAAAATTGGGCAGCCGTACCGAACCTTTTCTTGAAACCTATCAACTGCTCTGAACCAGTTATATAGCCAAATCTGTCTTCAATCCTTCAGTATGATCAAAACATGATATGCAAACATATGGAATGCATTTTTTTGCCATCAATGACAACATCTAAGCCCTCAAGAGCAATGTCTCTTGTGAACAATTCTCTCCCTCTTTCCCTTCTCTCCCTCTTCCCCACCTCTCTTTCTCTAAACCCTAAACCCTAAATCCTTTCTCCTTTTCTTACTTCCCCCTCTCTTTTTCCCCTCTCTCACTCTATCCCTCTTTCCCTTCTCTCCCTCTTCCTTACTTCTCCCTTGTCCCTTGCATGTCTCCCTTTCTCCCCCCTCTCTCTCCCACACAGAGAGAGAGAGAGAGAGAGAGAGAGAGAGAGAGAGAGAGAGAGAGAGAGAGAGAGAGAGTACTGAACAAGCACGTCGATTACTGAAATATGACCAAGCCTAAAATTTTATATGATCTTCAAAAATCTAGAATCTAAATTATAACTCCTAGAGATTTAAAACCACTCTCAAACATCCTGCCAATATATACATGAAATATAACTTAAAGTATAAGAAAGGAAAAATACATATTGAAATGTGACTTATAGTTAAATGTTATAGTTTATGTATATATTTGTGCTTTGAAATTGCATTTGACTTGAGTTTGAAGAACTTGATCAGAGAGAGAGAGAGAGAGAGAGAGAGAGAGAGAGAGAGAGAGAGAGCATGTTTTCAATGCAACATTTGGCATGTACCAAATATGGCACACGCCATATAGGCTTGGTGTGCCCAAGCTTAAGGCTCGACACAACAAACCACAAGGCGAGCCCCATATATGATGTCACACACCATACCCTTTTGGAGGGACCAAAAAAGTGATGTGATTGTTTGGTCCCCCATCTTTGTGCACTTACCCTTACATTCTTTATGAAGCTTGTTGTTTTTCCCTTTTTTCTTCTTATCAACATTCATAATTTTTCTTTATAAGGTAGTGTCACTTGCCATAGATAAGTTCTTTTTGAAGGTGTCTTCTCATAACAAGGTTGTCAATCATCTTGCACAAGATAGGAATTTCACATACCTCTTATTTGACATTATGCTATATATCAATTGAGTGTGGAAAGATGAAAAACATAACAAATACGAGAGAAGAAGGAAAAAATGCCTACAAGTCCAAAAAGATGAATTTTTTGATAATGTTTGTTCGATTGCTTTAAGATTTGAAATGTTTCTAACACATGATGATTCATGCAATAACATGTAGAATAAAAATGTGCTTTAAAAAATACATGTTAATTTTTTTCTAACCAATTGTCAAAAGAAGAAAAAATAATAATTTTCAACACTTGTCACATTGGGTGTTATGTGCAATTGTTAAACATTAACACCTTCAAGACTATATGTAATTTAGCTATATTCTCATATGTTGGTGTTGAAACTTGGGAGGCCTATGATAAAAACCTTAATTCCATAGTTTTGTTGGTAATTCAAAATCCACGAATGATAGAAATAATAATAGCTAGCATCTATTCTCTTGTATCTCACCCAATAGCAGAGGCTTGGGGTCATGGGAACCCTCCTCATATGTCCCCTAGATAATCAACTTCCATTAGCTTTTGTAATTTTTAATTTTTGGCTTCCTCTTATATGCCTCTTTCAACCATCACTTACCAAAATTATGTAGAGAGTGGGGTGGGACCATTTTACACTACTTTGCACTCGAGGTTTGATAGTTATGTCTATATTGAGGTCCTTATGAGGACCCAAGAATAAGGTAAGAAAAAGCATAGCCAAGATAAATATTTTTTCTAAAAGCAAGAAGGAAGTTGAAGTCCATAGCCAAGTCAATGAGCTACATATGAATATTTAAGGTCCTCATAGAAGCTAATAAGAACTCAAATAAAATGAATGGTTTTGTAAAACACGAAGCTGAATTGATTTTAGGTTAGAAAATTTAAATATAAATGAAAGCATGATTGTTATGCTTTCAAATCAATAAGAAACTAGATCACAATAAGGTCTTAATAATTTGGAACTTCATGAAGTAATTTTATAGGTAACTTTCTTCCTTATTTTAATTACATAGATTTGTAGAAGAAATATGGTAATTTTTTTTCTTACTTTTATTAATATGTTCATAATATGTAATATTTATCTTGAAAGGTAAGCCAACAAAAAAATTACACACAATATCATAATTTGTGTAGAGTGAGGAACTGAAGAAAATCTAATGTATGATTGATTTTAGCTTGTAATAAAAAGGCTACAAAGTTTTTGTCATAATCTAAATGTCAGATGTTAATATTGAAATCATATGATCTATTTTGTTTTGTAATCAATTATATAAAGTAAATTGTCTTTTATAATGGTCTTGAGAAATGCTTTGTTAAGGATTGGTAATTGGGAGAGCCTTTTTTGTTTTATCATATTGATTATGAAATTTTGAGACAATTACACAGAATTTTTATTTGTTAATTTTTGTATATTATAAACTAATATAATTGATTATCACTACAAAATTGAATATGATCTTAAATGACATCTTTTATATTTTTCTAATTAAAAACACTAAAAAAAATCTATAAATTTCATATCTTTTATCCACACACACATACACACATAAATTTGTAATCTAATATATAAGATAATATAGTTTTTACTATAGTTTATTTTAGCATAGATAGAACGACTGAAGTTAATTTTGATACGAGTGCTATTTTTTAAAAATTTAAACACAGTGTAACACTTTTATAGGTACCACCATATGGCACCTCTGGCTATAATAAAAAATTCAGGCTGCGATTGTCAGTATGATTTTCCTATCCGAAGCAGATCTTTGGTGTCCGAAAGTCAAATCTAAGCTTTGTAATTTAGTTGAATTTTGTTTCTTGCATTTATCCATGTCCTTTCAATGAACATGCCATTTTCTTTATGCAAATATAATAAGAAGAACACAAGGGATCCTACACTTGTAGCGTAGACATAGATAGTGCAAATCTAATCCTTTCAGAACCAAAGAATCACTGGGCATTGACTACTGCAATATGGAGTGGGTATTTTGGGGTTTGGCGGCTGTTTGTGCTGGTTTAGTTCTGTTTTTGCTCAAGATTGCAACAACAATTTGGTGGAAGCCTCTGCAAGTGAAAAAATCCTTTGAAGCCCAAGGAATCAGGGGTCCTCCATACAGGCTATTCTATGGGAACTTTCAAGATATATCCAGAATGAGCACTGAGCAGAAGTCCAAACCCATGCCATTTTCACATGACATAATCCCTCGAGTTCTTCCCCATATACATCGGTGGACCAAAACCTATGGTACACTTTTTATTCTGCATTTTTTAAGCATCTGGTATTTCATTAAGAATATTACAGGAATCCTACTTAGCACCATAAATTGTTTAACTTGTGCGTTGTTGGAACTTAGAATAGTGGCTGATTAAGAAGAACAGGGAGTGATTAAGAAGAAGATAGAAGATTCTGAAGATCCTGTTGACTAATAAACTTGTTACATGTGATATAGGTCAGGATTTCATTTTCTGGTCTGGACCGAATGCCAGGTTGATTGTTCCCCACCCTGAACTTATTAAGGAGATATGTTCCACTAAATTTGGCAGCTATACAAAACCTCGGATTAATCCCCTTTCAAGACAATTGGTTGGACAGGGACTTGTTGGGTTGACAGGTGAGAAATGGGCTCAGCACAGGAAAATCATCAATCCAGCTTTCCATATGGATCTCTTGAAGGTAAGGCACTGAATGTGTGTACCTATGTTTTAAATTAGGACCAAATTGATATAATATATAAATTGAATTCTGTTTTTAGAGAGATATCTATCAAGTTCCAACTGATAAATAAACATAGATGTACTTTGCACGTCCATCTTCTAATAAGTTTATGACATCACATCATGAAGGATAAAACCCTGTTTCGAAGCATGAAGGGGCAGACGATTGGGTTTTTACTATTTGCAGAGCTAAGATGGTTCCACTGATTACGTGTAATCCCCAGGTTATGTAGAGCTCCTAGCATTCCATGGCCGATTAGTGCACCCATAAAATTTGTCTCCATGGCAAAACTTGGCACTTGGGTTTCATTACAAGCACTGGTGAGTGTTTGGACCCTGAACCTCATCAGTTTTAAGAAGCTTCTAGTCTTGAACCTTACGCCACTCTTATCATCAGTTTTAAGAAGCTTATAGTCTTGAACGTTAAGCCACTCTTAGAAGGATGTCTACTGCAGGGTCATATTACTTAAGGCCAAATATTTTAAAAAAAATTGAATTCGATCCATGCTGTTCTTCTGTTGAAGAAGAATTAAGCCAATGATGCTTCCAATGAGGAAACCTAAATTAAGGGACATTCCTCTGCTGCAAGATCGTTTCTCAGTGCAAGATCGTGGTCGTTTTGACAGAGCAGAATACTTCTCTGAAGATTCTGTGTGGTGTTAAGTCCAAGGTTGCACATCTTTCCAGCAGTCATAAAGAGATAAATTGGAGACCGTGGAGCTACTTGCAAGTTTTAATCAGTACTGACCTTGAGAGAATCCTTCGCAAGTAAAAAAATAGTATTATGAACTAATTTTGTTTAACTAACTGGCAAGTGGAGGGTACACCCAGTTCTATTGAATTGAGACATCATTCTATATGACAAATGTGTTGGGATGTGCAATTGAATATAATTTACATTATCTAATTTTTTTACCCAATCATGTTGAATGCAAGAGAGCATCTGCAGAGGGAACACAGGTTTGGTAGTAATGGCCCTTTCCATCTGAGGGATCGATGGCGGCTTCAACAAATGTCCCGGGGCATCAACAACCAGGGTGACAGGGGAAATGCTGCTGGGAATCATTTTCCTAGTCGTGGACAGTGGTGTAGCAAAAAAGGAGACGGGTTGGATTAGAGGGCATATTCAAAATTTGGGAGCCTTTAAACGGTCATATTTGGAAACATAGAAAACACAGAAGAATGGTATTATTTCCCAGCGTGAACATGGGGAGGGACATAAATCCTGGACACGAGACACCTCTCAGGGGTCCAGAGGACTCATCGGCAACCACCATCCATTTATCCTAATCTTATTCCAATTTTTCCAACCACTAAAGTGGCAATCCCAATCAACCCCCCCTTCCAAAGAAGGCATGGTCAAGTCTTCACTGGGAAATACATAAGAAGCGGGCAGACCTCATCAGGAACAATAGGGTCCCGGGTTTCTACAATGGGGTTAATAGAGCTTTTAGAAGGAATCATAAGGAAACTCCAAAGTGGAGGCCCATTCGGAGTACCCCGGGAAGACAGATGCAACCTCAACAGATTCAATAAGCAAGGCAAGATATTGATCTCCCCTTTGAACCAACTTCAGAAGATACCCAAAGTGATGAATCTAATCAGATCAGAGAGGAGGAAGAGTCCTCTTTTCCTAAAATCGAGGAAGTTTCTATCACCTTCTCTGCAGATACTTTAAATCAAAGGAGACATTCTTTGTTGCAACAGGCTTTGATTTGTAAGTTTTGGAACACAAACCTATCTTATCTCCAATTTAGTACATCGCGCAAATTGGCATAATATCTTACAGATAGATTCTCTTGTTAATGAGTTAGGATACTATCTTGTTATTTTTAAAGATAAAACCAGTAGAGACAAAACATTCAAACTCAAGGTGTGGCTTCACAACAACTCGGGGCTTCACATGCAACAATGGTGCCCAAACTTTGATAGCACAAAGAATGTTATCAAGTTTATTCTGATGTGGATTTCTCTGAATAACCTTCCTACGGAATACAAAGATGCAGAAATATTACAATTCTTCGCCAATAAATTGGGCATCTACCTCAAGCATCATCAAAATCAGAATACGGCTTCAGTAAAGCTTTGTTTATGGATCTTGAGAAAGAACTTCCAAGATTTCTTAAGATCATTTCAAAATATGGAACATGGGTTCAGATTATCTCTTATGATTATATGCAGAGTATCCCAATCGAACAGCAAGTCTCAGAGGCAAATCTAGAAATTGCAGATCTAGATAGAGACCCTCATGGAAACATGGTTCAGGATAGTTCAGATTGGATCAGGCCGGAGCCTCACTATCAACAAAATCTGATTTGGGATTTATTCTCGGAGATAGGAGCACTTGAAAATTCTGTCTCACCCAGGACAGAAATGTATGTTGACAAATATAAAGAAATCATGAAATTGTTTCTTTGAATTTTCTATTAGAAATTTAAATATTTGACTAACCATTGGCATACGCCAAGATTATTTTTACTAGCGCCAAGTTCAAATTTGAAAGAAGAAACTTAGGTAGATCAGAATTTGGATTTGCTGATAAACCTGGCGAAGGAAGGTAGTTTCAGTCAAACAGCAAATGGGAGGATGATTCGTAGGTTCCTTCCTAAGTGGGGTAGGGAGACAATTATTCTACGAAAGCCCAAGCTCTTAACAAATCAGGTGTTGTTGGGGAAGGGCTCTACCATTTCTGACTCGGGAGGCAATCATATTAACTTTATCCCAAGATTTAATCAAAAGATTGTTGAGCAACTCTTAACCCAATGGTTTAAAGAGGTGCAAATGGATATGATGGCTCAGTTGGCAGATCAAGTTCTAGCGGAAGGAGATAGTTATGATGGTAAAGCTAACCATAAGGTTGTTGTGGAAGAGTTTGATTAGAACCCATTAGTGGAACATACGTCTTCTTCTGGTAGTTCTATTCTAGGACAGAGGGTATATTTCTCTACAGTTATAGACCATGAAGATGACATTCTACAAACTAGGATCAGTGATTTGTGGGATTTGGCAAGGGCTGAGGCAATTTCTGACCCCAACAAGGACAAGGAACAAGCGCCCAAAAATCTCATAATTGGGAATGTTTCTCCAACGCTACAATTTGATGGAAATCCAGAATTTGATTCATCTAACAATAGTTCGGGATGCAGAAAATCCTCCAGATTGTTGGCGAAAGAAGAAAAAAAGAACATGGTGGAATTAGGAGATAAAGCAAAGAAGTCTAGACTTAAAAATAAAATCAAAGGGGGTATTATCCCACTAAAACCAGTAGCACAAAGTCATCAATGTCAGGGGATTGGCATGGAGAAGTTTCCAGAATTTCAATCAGTGGAGCGACATTCAAAATCTCCTATATTTCCCAGGCTTCAGGCGGTTTATGTTCTTTTTGGATGTTCAGGAAATAAACCTATGGATAATGAGGCCAAATCACTCTCGTTTGTTGAAAGACTTCTAGATGCAGACTATATAGAGGAGGAAGAGAGATGGAAGGATATTGAAGGCCTCGCCTATTACAATGACAACATGGAAGAGCAATATTCCCAAGATATTCCCACTGATAGAAAGTCATTTGAACCTTTCCCGGCTTCTTCATCTTCAATTCAGCCTAACAACTTAGGCATTCAGAAATCCATTTCAAATAACCCTCTTCCTGACTGTGGGATTGTTAAAAAAAAAAGGTAAAGGTAGAAAATCTCTTGCGGCTTTAAGATTTGAAGATGGGGAAGTATATGATCAAACCAAAATCACAGCATATTTGCAAGTAGGGAAGGGGAAGTTCCTTCCCAAGTTACAATGAAAGTTTTATCTTGGAATGTTAGGGGTCTCGATGCCCCTAACAAGCAGCGAGTAGTTAAACGTTGCATCTTATCTTCCAAAATAGATGTTGTACTCCTACAGGAAACAAAAACGAGCCTGGATCAATTATCTAATTTCACCAAATCGCTTGGAGATTGGTCTGTGGATGGGTTTGATGCCATTGGTTCTTTGGGAGGAATTGCAATCCTTTGGAATCCAAGACATTTGTCTTGTACGAAATTGGAGAAGAGCTCAAATTGGATAGGAGGGGAAATTAGAAGTTTAGCATCTAACTTAAATTTCTATATCATAAATGTTTATGGTCCAATTCTCAGTAGGAGGAAACTGGAAGTTTGGGAAGAGATTAGCAGATGCCTTTTAGCATGGGCAGATGGGAATATTTTTTTAGGGGGGAGATTTTAATGCCATAGTTCATCTATTAGACAAACTGGGAGGTTCTCAAAGGGAATCACAATCCCAAACTAATTTCAAGGATTGGTTACAATCAGAGAAATTAATGGAAATAGAACTAGACAATGGCTTGTACACTTGGTCAAATAGGAGACTTGGGCCTAGCAATATTTCAGAAAAATTAGACAGATCTTTCTTTAAAGGTGACCTCACAATCTTTCCATTTGACTTTAAAGCATCTATTTCTCCAACTTCAGGATCAGACCATTTCCCCATCCAATTGGAAATTTTAGGGGAAGATAAGCCTCTGTTGTGTCTGTTTTAATTTGAAAATATGTGGCTTAAGGATGGAAATTTTATAAATTTGGTTTCAGATTGGTGGTTGGAATGCAGGATTAAGGGATCAAAGTTGTTATGTTTTGTGTCGAAACTAAAGTATATCAAACAAAATCTACTTATTTGGAACAAATCTCATTTCAATAACATCTTTTTCATGAAAGATGAGGTTGAGCAAAAGCTTAAGGATTTGAATGAAATCATTATGCAGCAAGGAATGAACAAGGAACTGTTTGATTTGGAAAAAGAACTATTAAGGGATCAAGAAGATATTTTAGCTAAGGAAGAAATCTTTTGGAGACAAAAATCAAGAGAAAATTGGCTCGATGCAGGAGATAAAAATACCAAGTTTTTTCACACCAGTACCAAACAACGCAGGAGTGTTAATAGGATTCATCAGATTTGTAATGCTGAGGGGGCTCTACTTCAAGATCAGAAAGAGATTCAAAAAGAAATAGTAAGTTTTTATACAAATTTGTTAAATCATTAAGAGATTTCTCATCTCAATGCTCAGGAGGATTTGCTGGCTAACATCCCAAAGAATATTTCCAATGAGGACAATCAAATCCGACTGGCCAAATTTTCAGAGAATGAAATTTTGCACACTCTTTCACACATGGCTCTGACAAAGCTCTAGGGCCAGATGGATTTCCTGCCTGCTTTTTCTTGCATTGCTGACATATATTTGGAAAAGAACTTACAGATGCTTTGGAGGCTGCTCATTCCTCAAGTAGATTTCTAACTGAAATTAAAAATACTTTCATTGCTCTCATTCCCAAGAAGAATCATGTTAATTGTATGGATGAATTTAGACCGATAGCTTTATGTAACACCATATATAAACTGTTTTCCAAAGCTTTAGCCAACAGATTAAAACTAGTCTTCGGTAAGATTATTGGGGAAGAGAAAACTAGGTTTGCACTGAGGAGATCAATTCTTGATGGCATTATTATAGCGTAGGAAGCTATTCATTTCATTCAATGTAACAAACAACCAAGTATGATAATCAAATTGGATATTAAGAAGGCTTGTGACAAGGTGGACTGGAGGTTCTTAGCTATATGCATGGATAGATTTGGTTTTTCTAAAGCTTGGATAAACCTAATTTATTATTGTATCTCTACTCCAAAATTTTCTATCCTTGTAAACGGCTCCCCCCATGGTTATTTTGAAGGCTCTAATGGAATTAGGCAAGGAGATCCCCTATCCCCCTTTTTATTCATCATCATGGCAGATGCTTTGGGGCGCAAATTTATCAATCTTCAGAATCAAGGTTTTATTCAGGGAGTGGAAATCACTTCTTCTGTTAAGGCAGTTTCTCATCAACAATTTGCAGATGACATCCTTCTTTTTGGGAAAGGCATTATTAGGGAGGCCTTACTTATTAAAAAAGTTTTAGATACTTATGCTTTAGCTTCAGGACAAGTTGCCAACAAAAATAAATCCCTGATCTTTTTTCACACTAAAAAGAAAATTCAGCAGAAAATTGAAAAGGTGTTGACATTCAAGACTGGATCCCTCTCATGCTCCTATCTTGGTATTCCAATTGATAAAACTCCGAGAACAGCTCCGACTTGGAAACCTATCGGTGAAAGAATGGACAGAAGAATGGAAGAATGGACTCTTGGAAATCTAAGTGGTTATCTTGGGCAGGTAGAGTTGTGATGATCAAAGCCACACTGGCAACAATTGCCATCTATTTAATGTCTTGCATCACACTTCCTATGGGATGTTACATGGATATGGTTAAAAAACTCAGGAAATTCTTCTGGCAAGGAACCGATACTAAAAGAAAATTTGCCCTCATTTGTTGGGATAAGATTAGTAGACCAGTGGAGGCAGGTGGCACTGGAATTAACAATCAACTTTGGCAAAACCAGGCTCTAGGGGCGAAACTTTATTGGAAAATCCTTAAGGACCAGAATCTTAAATGGGTGAGAATAATCAGAGGTAAATATTTTCATAACATAGATGAAGCAGAGGTGGTTCGAATTAAGGATCTCCCCAGAGGGTCCAGAATCTGGAATTTCATATCTAAATCTAGGGACGTTGTTGAGAATAACATTACTTGGAATATTAAAGATGGAAGCAAAGCTCAGTTTTGGGAAGATTCTTGGGGAGGATTCCCTAGTATTAATCAATTGCTAGGCCCGAACAGAATTAGCAAAGAATGCTCTGATAAGTGGGGTCCTTTGGTAAAAGATTATATTATTCCTACCCCTTTGAATATGGCAGATGGTTCTTGGCATTGGAGACAATTTTCAGAACTCAGTTTAGATCCTTTGGAATTACAGCAATTGAGGAAGCTACTTGAAGTCATTTTCTTCTTGATCAAGTGGGGGCCTGATGAAATCATTTGGAATGGCTCTAAATCAGGGGTTTACAATGTGAAGGATGGATACAGGATCTTAACAGGTGTTTCTTCTCAAAATCATTCTCAGTTCTTCAATCAATTATGCTGGAATAAAGTTTGTCTTCCAAAAGCAGGATTTTTTTCTTGGGCAGCAATTCAGGGTAGAATTCTTATTGCTGATTGGTTTAAGAAGATGGGTTAGTATGGTCCTTCAATATGTCCCTTATGTTACAACAGTGAAGAAGATGCAAATCATTTGTTGTTAACATGCCCCTTCGCTACAAATTGTTGGAAATGGCTATGTGCAAAATTAGGCTGGCCCACAGCTTTTCCATGCAACATTCTCTCTCTTTTCACATCATGGCCTTAGCCTTTCAAGGATAGTCTTTGTGGTAATCTATGGATCATATCTCCTTCCATCTTGATTTGGGATGATATGATGTTGAAAAATTGGTTTGGGCTTAAGACTCCTCCCACATTGGGCAGAGGCTTGAAAGCAAATGCAAACCTTAAATCAAATTGTATTTGGTCGACTCCTCAGGGATGGTACAAATTGAATTTTGATGGGGCCTCCAAAGGTAACACGGGCCCATCAGGGGCAGGTTGCATTATTCATTCCAGTGATGGCAAGATTTCAGCTAAATTGGCAAGACCTCTGGAAATTGGCACTAGCAATATGGCAGAATTCAAAGCACTGCTTTTTGGTTTGTCTATGGCATATGAATTGGGTCTGGACAAATTGAACATTGAAGGGGATTCAATGATAACAATTAATGTCGTCAGAACATGCTCTACACCTAACTGGAGATTGCAAGCCACTTTGGAAGTCATTTTAAATTTGATGAATAAATTTGAATCTACAACGGCTAATTATATTTTCCGTGAAGGAAATCACATGGTAGATGAGTTGGCTAATAAAGTTGCATTGGGTGAATACTTGAAGTACACTCGAGAGATGGAGGCGGTTCAAGCTCCAAACATTTTAGCTCCATAATTCATGACGTCTTTTCCACATTCATTTGGAGGCAGTGGTGGAGGGTGGGAAATAAGGTCACATCATGTCATATCGACATTTATGAGGGAGTTGCCTCGACTGTGGAGTTGCAGTTGCTTGAGATCTGAAGAAGGTACAATGTAGATACAAGTGGTTTGCAAGATGGTTGGTCAGTATAGCTAGTTAGTAGTTGAGTTCTTCAACGCCTTCATTCAGTCACATCAGATTCAAAATCATTCTGGCGAGCAGAAAATCCTTCCCATTGTCTCTGCTTCATCAGCTTGGAATGAGGGACTCTCTCCATTTTACAGCGCCTTCACTTCTCCTCTGGCATAGAGAACTACCGTCCTCTGTCATCTGATTAGGCCCACTTTAAATCTCTCCATCTTTAGCGGATCAGATGCCTCAATTCTGGAGATCGAATAAAGGCCTCTTTTCTGAGGAGATCAATTTTAGTAAGACCCAAATTAGGAAATTGCCAAATCTCGGACTCCTTGGGGACTCGCAATTGGGACTTGATGGTACGCAAGTTGTTTGAGATTGGCGGTGATGTGATGATAAATTTGCAAATGGTTATAGGATTGGTTCGGTGTTCGGTGTTGGATGGCATGTAAGTTTTGTGGCAGGTATTTGCTACACTTCCTGGAATAGGCTTCACATTTTGATTCAAGCTAAGTCATATTACTCTAGCAGAGACTAGTCACGATCGAAGATTACCAAATATGGAAACCCCGATCAAGCTTCGTCAGAATTGGAGCAGGTTGCCTTCGACAGTCCTATTGACACTACTCGGCTGAAAGAAGTATGCAATTACCAGCACTGTCTTGTGTTCCATGCGGTAAGGAAAGTGCTAGGATTCAATTTTCTCAGTACAAATCATAGATTTTGAGTAAATTCAGACATCTGTGTTGGTTTTTTGGCAAGTATTCTGGTCGCTGGAACCAGAAAAATCTTAGCTGGGGAGATATGTAGTTGCCTGTTTGCAAAGGAATATTTGGTGGGCCTCCATGAGACAATCATCAACATTGATGTTGAGCTCACCACTCCACTGTCTTGGGACCTAGCCATAGTCATGAATGCTGGGGACTCATTCCCTGGTTTCAGGTCTGGCCTGCAGAGAAACATTTATGGTGGGCCTCCAAGGAGATTGGTCATCTTGTGGGTTTGGGAGTGGGAAGACCATCAAATCAGGAGGTCCATGATGAAAAGGGGTATTGAATTTCTTACCAAATTCCTAGGCATCGATGATGGGCTGAATGTTCCCTATGGAGATAATCTGGATGAAGCTATAGTTTGGGTATATCAGTATAAATACGATGAAAAATTGGATGGATTAGGGAGTCCAGACTCTTCAGACAATGAGGAGGATGAAGATGGGATGGGGGTTGAGGATGAGGAAGGAGATGAGGAGGACGATGATGAAGGAGCTGCAGAAGTTGAGTCGGAGGAGGTTGACGAAGATGATCAAGAGGAGGATGAGGAGGAGGAGCAGGGTGAGGACAGCGATCTCTCAGACCAGCTCGGGGGTTCAGAAACTGATAAGTCTGCAGGGATTACAGAAAATGATTCCACCTCGGCCTCAGATTGATGCTCTGAGCTATGTTCACTCGGGTCATTTTGTGAATATTATGCTATGGACAGCTTAAGGTTTGCAATAGTTTGTAGGTTTTGCTATTTGGTTGGCTTATCGGTTTGAGCCTCACATGCTCATTTTGTTGTTAGAATCTTCGATTTGTAGTTTTTGGTTCAGTATTTGGACTTATATGTTATGTTTTCTTATAATTATTAATATATTCTACTCGGCCTCGACCATTTATGGATAAAAAATATATATATAATTTACATTTTTTAAAATTTCAGATGCATTATTTTTTCACACCAATTAACTAAATGATAAGATTCAACATACATAATGCAAGCATGAAACACTAAATTGTTAAGCACTTTGATTATGTTTGTAATTCGTAACTACCAATCTTATTTTGAGCTTGTCAATTTAACCATATCTTGGTTGATAAGTTTTGATCACCAATTTTCTGTTCCAATTTGTAGAATTTACTTTTATCCTAAATATATTCCAGATGCATAACTCTGCAAAAAAAATCCTAATCTGTTAGAACTGTGCAGATTATTTGGTAAATTACTAAATACTTATCTATTTTGATATTTTTACTCAGGATTTCATAGGAATATATGTTCTGTAGTTTTAGAGTCTTTTACATTTTGATTATACTTGTTTTGTGTATACAGGGTATGATTCCAACAATTGTGAAAAGCAGTGCCAATATGTTGGATGAATGGAGTAAGTTGATATTGTCAGGTGCATCAGAAATTGAAGTGCAAAAGGAGTTCCGTGATCTCACCGCAGATATTATTGCCCGCACAGCGTTTGGTAGCAGTTTTACAGAGGGGAAGAATATCTTTGATATGCAGGAAAAACAGATGATTTTTACATCCGAATTATTTCGCAGTGTTTATATTCCAGGTTTCAGGTGACAAACTAGAGTGTTATGACAGTACAATTTTCAATCTTAAGTTGCCAAAGAATGCAATAAAAAATTTCATTGGAGTGTGCTTTTGTCTCTGTCCCTTTTATTTTCCTCCTGAAATAGTCGTTGAAGAGATTTTCCAATACTTGTCTTACAGTTGAGAGTGCCACTTATTTTTCAACTATATCATCCCATCTAAAAGCTTTTGTCCTCCAAGAATTATCTGCATTTGGTAGTGTTTTCATCGTTTAGGAAATTTTATCCTGTAAAGGCATTTTACTCAACAGGATAAATGGCTTGGTAATCAAAAGGGTTTTACTCATATTCTGAAGTATGCAGAATCTATACTTATTTTTTTTAATTTTATAATGTCTGAAAGTGACTCTTCTTCTCAGGTTTCTGCCTACTACAAAGAATAGGCAACTTTGGAATATGGAGAAAGAAATAAGAAGATGCGTAAGAGAAGTTATAGATGCCAGGGAAAAGACTGCTGCAATGGAAAAAACAGGTAGCTATGGAGCCGATCTGCTTGGTTTAATGATGTCTGAGAGCAAGAAGCAGGTGGGAGTCAGTTTAAAAAGTAATGCAAGCCTGACTATAGAGGAAATCATTGACGAATGTAAGACTTTCTACTTTGCTGGTCATGAAACAACGTCAGTACTCTTGACGTGGACCATAGTATTGTTGGGCATACATCAAGATTGGCAAGAGCGAGGTCGCAGAGAGGTTTGGGAAGTATGTGGGAGAAACAATTACCCAGATGCAGACAGCTTAAGTCGCCTCAAAATTGTAAGGACCATCAAACACAAACCGAAATATCATCAAGTATTTTGAAAGTAGTAAAATAATATATTTCAGGACAGGCCGTTTGCTTCTGCTCTTAAAAACTGAATTTAACTAGAGCCTCTGTAGTTTTCCGTGCACACGAGGTACCTTCTGACACATTAGAGAAACTTAGATGCAGTTATTGTAAATTAAAATGTGGAGGGAATAGAATTCACTCACAGATATAGGGCCTATGTGAAATGATATCAAAGAAGGTCAACTGTAAGAATTAGTGGGTAAGCGGTTAGCCTAAGAAACGAAACAAAAAGCAGAAACATTATTCAAATTTATTCATATTATCTTTAGCAAAAAAATTGACAGAATGTACTTGGAAGCAATACCCAATTTAACAAGTGCTAAGAATCATAGTTAAATTGTTAAACAAGCACTGGTATTTGAATCCAATAGCAATATTTCGGATGTCTCATAAAATATTGTATGAATGTTTTTGTAGGTGGGAATGATTATAAATGAGGTCTTGAGACTTTATCCACCCGCAGTATTTCTACCGCGACAGGCATGTAAGCCAACAAAACTTGGAAGGCTCAGGATTCCTGCAGGCACTCTACTTGACCTTCCGATCATTGTAATACATCATGATCCTGCTTTGTGGGGAAAAGATGCCAGTGATTTCAACCCAGGGCGATTTAGTGAAGGAATTGCAAAGGCTGCAAAGCATCCAATGGCATTCATGCCCTTTGGAGCTGGTCCAACTACATGTGTGGGTCAGAATTTTGCCTTGTTGGAAGCCAAATTAGTGTTGGCCATGATTCTGCAAAAATTTTCTTTTGGCACTTCACCTGCTTATACCCATGCTCCTATGCTTTTAGTAACCCTGAAACCTCAATATGGAGCTCAAGTTATCTTCCGCATGGACTAATATCTGAAAACAGTACTGCCTAGTAATTTCTCTAAATGTTGTAAATAGTCTTGTATTAGAGCCTCTGTACTTGCTCGATTGTGAAGTATAGAGAAATCTATCATCAAGTCTCAATAGTTTAGATGTCGAAAAGTACCTCAAAACAGGAGTGCTGGGAATAATGACCCTCTCTGAACAAATCACATATGTTGAATCCACTGATGTAATTCATATAGTATCAATATGTATCAAAAAAATCAGTATCTCTCATACATTATAATAAATATTTGATGCATTTTAGATGCTGAATAGCCATTTCCCAAAACAAACTGACCCCAAATTAACCTACCAACCTGTAGCAAATCTATTCCTAACAGCACTTATGTAGCCAATCTATTCCTAACAGCACTTACACAGCTGTTCTGTGTGTTGTATTTTATCAAACAGAAAAGTCTAAATGAACAAAACCAAAACCTTAATTATGTGGCTATTAATTTTGCATATATAACATTCCCACTTGACTATTTCTCAATCAGGCTGTAGTACATTTAGTCCCTTACAAAAATTCTCCAACTTACTTCTTGGTAGTACCTTTGTTAATGCATTTTCTACCCTGTTTTCTGTTGCACAATGCTCGTTCATCAAACAGAAAAGTCTAAATGTACAAAACCAAAACCTTAAATATGTGGCTATTAATTTTGTACATATAACATTCCCACTTGACTATTTCTCAATCAGGCTGTAATACAATTAGTCCCTTACAAAAAATCTCAAACTTATTTCATGGTAATACCTTTGTTAATTCATTTGCTACCCTGTTTTCAATTGCACAATACTCGTTTACATTTGAAATGTGCACCCTTGTTGATCCTTGCCCAATTTTTCCGTCTATTTCCACCGAGTGATTTTGTCAAACAGTTTACTTGCACGTATGGAGCTATTGTTTCAGATTGATTATAAACTTAATTGCCCAATTTTTCCGTCTATTTCCACCGAGTGATTTTGTCAAACAGTTTACTTGCACGTATGGAGCTATTGTTTCAGATTGATTATAAACTTAACTGCAGGAATGAAATGTCTAACTTGAATTAGATATGAATAACACTCCGCTAATAAAATTGTCAGTGATAGTGCAAATATGTACCAGTAAGCTGTTCGAATTAGTGAAGGAAGCCCACATTTCACTATGTAATAATCTTCCAGCTGCGCCTAAGCCCTGCATGCTACCCCTAAACCCAAAACCCAAGCTCCAAATCAACGGCTCGAGGTTCACCACCTTACAAAGCTTATAATATTAACAACAATGCTGATAGATCCTTACGCCACTATGTGAAGTACAGATATTCGACCAGCGTCAAACAGCCATGCACGAGTTAAAACCCTTTTGTAAGAAACAGGTTTGCTCAGCAAAATACAACTATCAGGGGGGAGGGCCAGGTAAGAGAGTATCTTAATTTTACATTTCCCAAAAATTTTAATGATCCGGTCCAAAAAAGAATAGTATAAGCAAATTCATGATTTATAATTGTGGAGAAGGAAAAGTGCATCGACCTTGAGACTGATTAAAATCTCAAAGACTGAACTCTCCTTGGCCTCACCTTTATTACCGCATTGGTGAACTAAGGGATCAAAAGACTAAATGTTAGGAAAGTTTTACCTATTTAAAGTCTTTAAATGCAAGTAGCTAAAAACAACTAGAATGCTAAATGTGGATAAAACACAAACAACTTAAAAAGTATCAAATGATTAAAATATTTTAATTATGGAGTGGAATAGTCAATGATAGGGAGCAACCACTGAGCTTTGTAAGCTTATTGTCTCGGATGCACGTGCAAATCGGGGACAACATAATGCAATTTAAAACATAACTAAGCTTCAAACTATGAAGAGAAAGGAAGAATAATACTGATACAAATAGCTAACGAAGTTGATGATTTGAACTTGCTTCTCCTTGAACCTGCACACACACCGACGAGGGAAAAATGTTGGGGTAGTTTGGAGACCTGGTGCAATCAGATCCATGCTTTGGTGTTTCCACCTCCACATAGGCCAGATAGATGATATAATTGGTGATAGACAACTGTATCGAAGAAAACTAAGATAATGCTAGAATAGCTAGAGAGATGTGATATACTAATCAAAGACCAACAAAGTGTAGAGACTCCCCTCAACAAGATGGAAGCCAATGGACCAAAGTGAGATGATATGAATGTCAATGGAGTGCTAGGACAACCTGTATGAGAGAAAACTTGTAGAAATTTGTCCAAAGAAACTTAAGAATGTGCAAGAACATGAATGAGCGAGAAGAAGAAGAAGGGACCAATGTATGCCCAAAATAAAAGATATATTGAACAAATTTGAAATGGGCCTTGGTGGGTGGCAGATTCGGGCATTACATTCAGTAGGGTGGCAGTTTGTAATGCCTCAACGACACTATGCACGTCTGCAGATTCGTGGACTAGTGTGTGTCGCGCAGATGTCTTTGTGGTGTGCATGCATCCTATGTCTGACAAGTCGCGTGGCCAAGATTCTGAATAGATGGTGGTGTTTAGGGTGAGATGAACAAGGCGAGATGACATTGAGTTTATGTCCAAGGCTAAGGTAGGAGTGTTATGGAGCGACAAATTACATCGGGGTGCAAATTCACGACACTACAATAACTAATATTAGTATAGGAAAAATATGTGTAAGTTAATTTGTTAGCTATTACAATTTTATTTATGCATTAAAAAAATATAAAAGTATTTGTCAATATATATATATATATATATATATATATATATATATATATATATATATATATTGACATAAACATATTTTATAGGGGGTGATAAAATACAAAATGTTCAATTTTTTTGGTTTGAAAATAAATATTTAATGACTTTCACAAAAGACACAAATAAAAAATTAATACATAGCATGTGGCCTAAGCTTTTGCAGTTTTAAGAGGGTTTGATAGTAGGAGAAGGATTTTATTTTATTTTTTTATTTTTTTAAGAATATGACTATAATTTCAGGTTTGTATTGATTATAATGAAATTATTTTCTAAAACAAGATAATATTAAATGAAATATAAAAATAAGTAAATTAAAGCTATCAATTTTAAGTTATTTGTCAACAATAAGAATGATATTAAAATATCATTTCATAAATAGTTTCCATCTTCTTGTATTTCACATACTTGAAAGGTAGACTTGTAAACATGAAAGTTTGTTGTTTGAAGTTACTAGTTTTCTGAAGTTTTGTCTTATGCTAAATTTTTTTTATGAAAAATCTTTAGAAAGCTACAAAGAATTTATAAATTTTTGAATGGGAAGTTGCAGAGTTTTGGATGAAAATGTTCTTAGGCTTACATATCCTATTTTGGCTACTTAGCTTGATGTTATGGATCGTAAAGTTAAGGGTCTAAATAGATTATTATTGAAAGACTCTATTTTAATTAATGTCTATGAACAATCATTTACATAAAAACTATGAAATAAATTTGATGAAATGTATCAAGACACCTTTATAGTGAATAATATTTTCTTGTAGAATAAATTGTATTCCTTAATAATGGAAGGGGGTGGATGAACCACAAACCACCTTGAATCATTTAATATGTTGGTGACTTAATTCAGATTAGTTAGTGTTAAAACGGATGAGGAGGATAAATATCATATATTGCTTTGTTCTTTGTCTAATTCGTGTGATTCTTTTGTTATGACTATTGGGAGTACTTTGTTGTCTTGAGCAAAAATGATATTATGTGTTCTTTAATTTCTAAAAAATCTAGAGGAAGATATCCATTAGTGTCAAAGAAGCTCTAAATGCTTGTATAAGACCTAAAAAATGTAAAAAGGATAAGAAGCGTTGTTAATCAAATTCTAAAGGGAGATCCAAATCTTTAGGAAAGACCAAAGTTATTATTTTGAAATATGGTAAGTTTTTTCACTTCTATAAGAAGTGAAAAAAAAAGGAGAAGAAAATAATAGATTTGATTTTGATGTTGAGTCTAATAAGGAAGATGGTGAGACATTCATTACATCTATGGAAAGTTGTGCATGTAACGATGCATGGTTAATTGACTTGGGTATATATTTTTATATGACCTCTAATAGAGATTGGTTTACGAATACAAAAATTTAATGGAAATAAGGTGTACTTGGGTGATGATTCTCATTTAAACATTTTTGTCCATGCTAAAGTTGGAATCAAATTTTGTGATGGTAGAACAAAGGAGTTTGGTGTAGGGGCAACTAGGTGGACAATTAACACCAAGAAGACTCAAGGCATGTATGGAGGTTTGAAGACCTCCAAGGAACTCAATTATCAAGTGTTAAGACCTATTGTGGTCTTTGGGATGAATAAATGAAATGAGTTTGTATAGGTGGGTATGTGCAAGATCATGAGGGGCCAAAAAATGGCGATGTGAAAAAAAATTCACTTTTCACTCATCCAAAAGTGCATGAAAATGTTTGTTGACTTTTTAGTAGGCTTGAGTGTCAATACACCTGGGCAAACCTGACACCAAAGCACAAGCCTAATCCAGGTACCCAAAAATATCGGCTACTTGAAACCTGTGGCATAAATCGAAACCCGTGAGCCGTTTTCCTCATTTCTCTCATTGTTTAGGATTGGAAAATGGTTCTATATATCCTATATTCAAATTTTTTGGGTACCTGATTTCTCTAACAACAAATTCGACTCCGCAGTATATACGGTAAGTAAATTCTTTGTATATTTTGATTAATTTATTTCATTTTGATGTTAAATGTAGTTTTTTTGGTTGAAATGGGGTTTTGTATTTATTTTTTTAATAATATATGAAATCAAAATGAAATTTATATTTTTTTTTATTTAATCAGGCATGGCTGACAACAATGAAGAAAATAACCCTCCCGCACCAAATAACGATCCCCAAAACAATCCTGAACCACTTCAAAACCCTCAATCTTTAGAGGATTTGATACAAGATAATTTTAACACTATATGGGGGTTCCAAAATACATATCAAAATATAAATACATTAGGTCCCATGCTTGCCACCCTAAATACTATTGTTGAAAACATTGACACACTTACGCAGCAACATAATGCTGCTTTTCATTGGCATGATGATATGCATGCCCAATTTGATGATGGGCTTGACCATGATGGGGTTACGGACCTTAATATAACTAAAGAAGATATATCCTCCCTTTTTGTGAATTCTAAAACCAGATTAAAAGTTGACCCCAAAAAGCCTAAATTATCAATTAAATGGTGCACAAATGATGCAATGTGTACACAGTTTTGGGATCGTTGGTGGATGGTTTTTGATAAACCACCCCATAGCAATTTGGAGCTCCATTTCTATTTTATAAAAAATTGAACGCTGAGTTTTTTCTTGGTCACAATGTAAATTATTGGAGCATGAGGCCCAACATGGGCGTAGGCGGAGGAGCTCCTCAGACTAGGCCATTTGCCTAGCGCAAAAAGGCCACTACCTTTGTGCCCCTACTGATGTCGCACCCCCTCCTCCTGTGCAGCATCTCGATATCATTGCAGAGGCTGCCTCACAGAGTATTAGGGCCATTCACACGCTGGGTGATTTGTTGATCACGCAGACTAGGTCATTGTTACCTCCTGGTGTGGATGATGTTGGCGCATTGACATCTGACAGCAGTTCACATGTCTGCATGCCCCATACTTGCATTATGTGCAAGAATTTGTGCCTCAGACCGCTTACTAATGCTGATACATATCAGTATGTTATTGATGAGGAGGATACAGGAGACGCAGCTATAGAGGCTGCAACACCTCATGGAGCATCTGTGTCTCATGAGAGTGCTGATAAGGGGTACGCAGAGCCATGGAGTCCTATTGATAAGGTAAGAGTAAACATTATAAATAAATTTGTCACATGACTTATTTAATTTAAAAATAATTTATTTATTTAGATTAGTTTTAATGACTACATGCACTTATGTATATATATTTGGTCCATTTATGTTCAGTCGATGACAGAGGAGGAGTTGAGACAGGTGGATGACTCCACACTTTCGGTCATTTTATTTGGCCTTGAAACCTATATGGTATATTATAAATTATGTACCCATTAGTTTTTTTTTTATAGCATTTGGTGTACATGCTTGAATCTCTATCAATTAGAGCAATAAAATTCATACATTTACTAATATATTGTCATCTTATTGTACTCTTGCAGGTATCGGGTGATGTCAATGAGGGGCACGAGGGGGTTCCTTCTTTATGTGTCGACAAAGGAAAGGTAATTAATTATTTAAGATTAATTATGCATGCATATGTATGTCACTTGTGTGTAGTAATAAATATTTTACATGCACTTTATTGTATAGGGTGTGGCTCTTAACAATGTCTCGACACATGTTCGGGAGCCTAGGCTGACAGGCATCTCAATTTGGAGTGATAACCTAATTGTACATAGATTTACATATTGTTATTTGTATTTTGTAACTAGGGTTGTTATGACGAAGTAAATTTATATATAATTGACTATCTTTTTGACTCTCATAGGTTACTCCCAGTGTGAGGGAGGCCCCACGAGAATCTTTCATATCTTTGTTGACCCAACCCACTATTCCAGAGGAGCGATCAGTGGACATAATTTTTAATTTTAGTTCAATCAATTTGTAATTTTATTATGCTATCATCCTATTTTGTAAATTTATTACTCTATGTTGCACCTTGGGCCCCTGCACCACTCTACTAATCTCATTAT
>MU226925.1:5501199-5511509 GCA_018584345.1 Thuja plicata | reverse complement strand
GTTATGATTATGGAATTCAGATAGGGCATTCTTCAGATTATTTCCCTCAAGGAAATGGGCAAGCTGAGTCAAGTAATAAAAACTTGATTAATATTTTGAAGAAATTGGTGACTGATAATCAGAAGAAGTGGCATAAGAAAATACATGATGCTCTATGGGAAGATAGAACTACTCCAAAGAGGGCTATAGGAATTTCACCTTTTGAGTTGGTATATGGAGTTGAGGCCAACTTGCCATTACCTTTGGAACTTGCTACATGTAAGTTGAAAACTGCCATTGAGGATGATGTTTTTAAGGATGGTTTAGGGAAGAGAATTCTGTATTTGACCAAGTTGTAGGAAGAAAGGGAAGACATGGTTGACAAGATCACTGAACATCAGAACTGAGTCAAGAAGTTGTTTGATAAGAAAGCAAGGCCAAGAAAATTCATGGAAGGTGATATGGTGCTGCTGTGGGATAAGAGACGTGAACCTAAAGGAATGCATTCTAAGTTTCAATCCTTGTGGAAAGGTCCATTCCAAATTGTGCAAGTGAATCAGAATAATTCTTTCAGACTGGCATATCCTTCCAGAGAGTCCCTGCCATGTTCCTATAATGGGCAGGATTTGAAGCTATACCAGATGCATAATTGAAGAGTAGGTAACCCCTGTGTAGTAGTTAGTTAGGTAGGTGTTCTTTTTGTGTCGTAGTCAGTGGTTGTTTTCTCTTTCTTTGTTTCAAGTTGCCCTGCTCTCCTCCGCCCTCCCTGTATGCATTTTCTCATTGTTCTCTTTGGTCTACACTTAGCAACCCAATGGATAAGGCACTTGTCTCACCAGAGAAGCTGAATTCTTCATGCACTTTGTAGTACATGATCCCCCAGTCGGAGCCAACTATTGTCTGACTTTTAGTCACCCATTTTTTTGGCATTATTGGAGTCATATTGTCATGTCAAGTCAGTCTGGTTATGTCTAGGTCTAGGTTCCCTCTAGGATAGGAAATCTTTGTCGGGTTTCCCTTCTATTTCCTTCTTGCTTCAAGATGGGTGGGATGTTTTAAAAGTCTTCATGTTGGGTAGGTTATAGATCCCAACCCGGCAAGGATTGTGTGCTCCTATTAATGATCTTTTTCAAGCAAGTTGGTGATTGAAATCATATGGATTCAGCTGGACAGCATCATATGGAAATTCTTAGAGTATGCACAGTCAGCTATTTCAAAAGTACTTTATGGAATGCAATAGAAACAGTGTGCAAGATTAAGGATTCAATTCTTTGAAAACAGTAAATAATTGCATTCTTTCTTCATTCAAAAGAAGGAATTTCCTTTAGAGTTGATGGCACTGTTTGCAGTAAGAATTCAAGAAAGGTAGTAAAACATGAAATGAGGACAACATGATATGAAGTTCACAAGTCATCTAATTCACAGGCTGGGATCATAATAGATTCTACAAGGTGATGCATTTCAATTAGTATTTGAACCTTGGACAGTCAGAACTGAATTACATTTGAGCTCTTTTGAAGTTTTTCATCAATAAGCAAGAGCCAAACTTGTACTCGCCCAATGTATTTTTCACAGTCAATTAAAGTTGGTGCTTTTCATAATTTGAAGGCATGGATCGATTCTTTAAGTCTTCACGATCCCAATAGTGAAAACAACATGCAATTTGGTGCTGAAATGAGGAAGTTATAAGACGACGGGTTTCTCAATTTTGGCTACTCCATGGCGACTTTCGCACCTCATAGGTACATTTTCCGCAAAGAAGAACTTTGCACTGTGCGGGTTTCGCATCTCTCAGGTGATTTTCTGCAAGCTTAGTTATAATAAGGTGGGCCTGATTTATTAAAAAGGAATATTATGTTATTGTTTTAAGAGATCAAATAAAGCATGTGCTTTAAGTTAAGTAGCCTGCGCACTTAAAAAATGACATGCAGAAAGACAAGTAGTGGCTTCTCCATTATGCAAAAATTGCACCTACTAGGTGCAATTCCTGCAAAGAAGGATTTTCAATTTGTACTACTCCGAGGCGGAGGCCACACCTCTCAGGTGATTTTTCGCACTCTACAAAATGGCATTATCTGCATAATAATTTGTGTGATCATGATGTGGAAGCGTTTATGGTAATCTAAAAAACATGTTTCAAGCTTTATAAGTGGTTCTCATGCAATATAATTGAAAGCAGAAATTTGAAATTTCAGTGCGCCATAACCATTTGCATACCCGCAGAGGGCAAAACCCGCACGGCTCGATTCTTGCACAATTTGGAGTCTTTTCAAAAATTGATCAATTGGGTCATCTTGAAATCTCTTAAAGAAGGTTTTCTCTTTAGAAAGTATGCTGTAAAGGCGTCTGGAAGTACCCGAGGCATAAAATCTCATTTCAGGTGCGCTGGACTGGTTTTCGCACCTGTTTCTCTAAAACCCGCCGACCTCTTTCTTGCATGGTTTTGAGTATTTTCAGAAACTAATCATATGGGTCTCCATAGAATCTCATGAAGAATGTTTCATCTTTAGATAATTTTGTGTGAAAGTGCCTGGACATAGTCATAGCGGAAAATCCAAATGTAAGTGCGTAGAAGCCATTTTCGCACTGAAAAATCAAAAATCTGTCGGCTTATATATTCATGATTTCGAGGTCTTTTTAAATTTTGATCATATGGGCCATTTTGAAATTTCTCAATGAACATTTTATGTTTTGAAAGCATGGCCTAAAAATGAGCCAAATGCCCAAGGCGGAAAATGAGATTTCTGGTACGCTAGAGGTAAAAATTGCACCTCACAGGTGCATTTTCTGCAGAACTTGAGTTATGAATTCTAATCGAAGCTTTGATGGGTAAGTTGGCTTCCTTATGTGTTATGTAGAATGTCGAATATGTACAGATCATCAAGCATTCATGATTCGATGCTTCTTACCTTTGTATTGGATAGTGAGTTTGCTGTTACTTCAAACATTTTTCATACTAAAACATTAAGTTCAGTAAGTTGGCGGAATTAGAAGATCAGTGCATTTTAATAGCAGACAAGCCATGATTCGGTGGTTCAATGAACTTGTCCGAGAATGAAGAACAATGTTGTTTGAAGTTTGATGATTTGCGGCCTTCCATTTTATGTTCTATTTTGAATTTAAGCCTTGAACATAAACAGTTATTTGACCCCGAAGCCCAATGGATTTGACTCGACAGATGCCATTAAAGAGAAGATGAAGGATTCAAATTGAAGTGTCACAATTATGATGGCTTTTCTTATTCCCATGTCAGTGATTGGCTTTTCAAATTCTATCATCGAGATGTTCTCTCTTTATGCCTTGTCTTTTTGTATTCTGGAAATTGAATCATTTCTAGTAAGCATTGTATGTAAACTCTATAAATACTGTGAAGGAAATCAATGTAAGGGTCGGAAAACTTGTTAATGAAGCAGAAGTGATTCTATTTACAGAGGCTTTGTCTCATGTTTGTTGCACCATTTTAGTGAATCACTTGCATTTTGAATAGATAGAACAGTCATATGTGAAGTTGCAGTTGCATGCTGGATTCTATTTCATGTCTGTAATTGCAGTGAAAGTAATTATATTTACCTATCATGTATGATTCTTCTCCTATTCATTCAGTAATTTAGGTGCATCAGAATAGAAAGTACAATTGTATGTGGAACTGTAATTCCTGCTTGGATTCTATTTCATGTTAGAAGTTGCAGCGTAAGCAATTCTATTTTCTGTCCATGTATGATTCTACTTCTGTTTGCCTCAGTAGAATATGCATTTTTAGAATAGGTAGATTAGATTTGAATATAGATTAAACATTATCCTTGCCTGAATTGTTTGTGTCTACAAGCAATTTGGTTAAAACTCATAAGTAATAAATCTGATGATCGATAAAAACATATTCATTGCATATCATTGCATATTCAGGGCGCTGTACCTGTCAATTTAGAGGGCAGTGATAGAGGACTTACACTAACCCATTTGTTGGTGAACATCCTTTTGTTCTTTCACCTTGGGTGTATTGAAGAGTCAAAGATTATAAATCTTAAGGGAGGACAAACTGTTAACCAACAATCTACCATGTATGTATCCATCTAATTCAAATGAACTTTCAAATCATCAAAGATTGTTTGAAATGATGAAAAATAATATCCTTAAAGCATTAGAAACAAAAATCAAACATGTAAGAATTCAAACCATGCAAATGACATAAGTAAATAATAAAAAATTATGAGTTTTCATTGCCTATTTTTGAGAAAATCTATACTTAAATCCCTTGTTGGCACTATTGGCCACCCATACATGATTTTGGTCCTAAGTCCTTATCAAGACTTCTAGGACATTTAACTTTTAAATCAAATTGATTGTTACAAATTTCCATTATAGGCTTCAAAAGATCTCAATTAACCATTAAGGATTCTTTTGTCCTTCTATCTCTGATTGGATCCATGGTGACCCTAGGTGTCTTCATAGGTTCTCCTACACAAGTTACAATCCACATACAAAACCAAGTTTATTGACTCAAAATAGAATCTAAGAAAGGTTAAATTAATGTATTGAATTTAAGCTTAACAGACTTAGAAAAGCTTGAACTAAGTTTACTTATTACCTAGTCAAGTGTTCCTGAAGGTTCATCTCTTTACTTCAAGGTCTCCAATAGTGCTTCATGATCAATAGTACTAATAGTCCAAAGTTCTTTTGTCTTTGGTCTTCCTTGATGCTTTGACAACTTGACATTTGTTACTATAACAAGGTGTGAATACATGAGAATAGTTTTGTGCTTCTCATAGTCTTCAAATGCAGGAATTCCATTCTTTCTAATCATGTATGCTCACAACCATGTTCCCGCAACAACAATTGAACTAGTAGGATACGTGAACCCATCACCATCTGTCATCGGTTGTACAATCTTTTGTTTACCTCATACACAACATGCTAACCAATAATCTGACCTCTCATCATTCCCCTGAGATGAAACCAATGCAAAAACATCTCCTGGCTGCAGAAGATTTGAAAGATGGTCATACTCAACTGAAGTGTACATGTCATCATTTCTTATAGAGAGTGTCAAAGATAAAGGAGTTAGATACTGTGGAACCCATGTATCCACCCACTTACTTGAATCACAATTATCCCAATCACACTGAAAACACATGGGGCAAAAACAAGTCAAATCTCATGTCCAAATGGTCCATGTACTACTATTGGAGCTTCAGAATGAATGCATTTTTTAAGAGTCTTTCACTATTTGACAATCCAATCTATGTCCTATAGTTCCCTCCTCAACCAACCAAAAGAATCTACGCACTGTAGAATCAAGAGTACCCCCTGTGACAATGCTAAAGTTCACCAATCAACAATAGAATGAGCATCAAGAAGTACAACATCTGAAATCCTCAATTGCTCCTTAACTAGAGCTCTCTTCACACACACACACACATTATCCATCATGCTCCCCTTTCCCATGCCCTGACTCAAAAAACTCCAAATATGAGGTACACCTCTCTCTGCATGCATTCTACACAACCAATAAAACATTATGGCATTCTTAAATTGACCGGTGCACTTATCTGACCGAATGAGATGTCTATCCATAGCAATACCATTTTCCTACAAGAAGTCAAAATAGTTCTGGAAACAATGTTGAACAAACTCATGAGAGTGAGACCTATCATATCTCATATAAAAATGGTACTCTCTGATTATCTTCTGCTCATCTTTTGTGCTATTAGGAAAATTTCTATATGTGATGTGTACAAAAATAGCAACCTAAATGGAATTGTAATATTGAGCTTGAGTCTCGTTTTGGGGCTGCAATGTATAGTTCTCCGCAAAGTCTACAATGGATATAATCATTCCAATGGGGAAAGTTTCCTTACATGTCTTGAATTGTTGATCCAACCTTTGAGACCTGTGACTATGCCTTGCATACTTGTAAAAAAGATTTGTCTTGAAATCTGAAATAAAATTAGCAACATTGTATTCTTTTGCAACTAACTCACATCTAGAGCCTTGACCTCCACTCTTCAATGTATATTTCACTATTTCATATACCTTTTTTTGGACGAGTGTCTTTCCAAAATAATGTTCCAAACCCTCATGAAAACATGTCCTAAACTTGGACAAGCCACCACATTCTAAGCACTTGGCATTTAAGCAATCTTTTTTATAAAATAAACAACCATCATCTCTACGACATAAAAATTGATCTAGCAAGTCTCTTGATGATTTGGGAAGACCACTTGCACCACAATCCTCTATCATTTCATTAGTATGAAAAGTAGAACGAATGGACCGTAATAGTTCATGATGCATTGAAAACTCACCATGATATTTGCAACAACATGTATTCTGAATCTTAAGGGGTACACAATAAAATGGCTTCACAGATTCAAAACACCTTTGTGAAATTTTCAATGTTGGATGTGTCTCACAAAATTTTTTATACAACATTGTTTGACTTACCTCCACATAATGTTTAGGATGTGGAGTGCAGTATCGTTGCCAACTCTCAACTTCAAGAAATCCTTCACATTTGGTGACACTCTTGAGTTAGCATGCAAAAATTGTTGAATTTCATCCTTGACAACATTTGTTAGCTTCTTATCAAAACGTGGAAGTCTCCCACCATAAACCCATGTATCAATTTGAAGAGGATCATCAAGTCTTTCTCTTCGTGCAAGTGCTCTATCCAAAGTTTTGCAGTCTATATTGAAGTCAACACAAGTTTGTCTCATCAAACGAGCCTTTCTCAACTGATGAATTACTAATGAGGTTGTAATAACTCTCCAAGAAACTCTCTTGTCTTTTTATCTGCTAGTCTTCCCAATTCTATTGAGAGCATTGAAAATATTCTTCACAACAATGGCATTTCTCTCCATTTTCTTGTTCACACAAATCTTCAATTTCACAAATACGGGTCTCAACTTTTGCATCTTTAACAAATGCACAAAAATTTGACATTGCTCAACCAATGTCTTGTTTCCAAAAAATGATCATAAAGTCTTGAAGCCCACAACCTAACGGTTCTATGTGATCTCTTTCCTTCCCAATTATTCATAATGTTCTCCTCAATTTCAATTAACCATTTAGGTGTTCTTGAAAGCCCCAAATTTGAAGATTGATTATCTTTATTGCAATGGACTTCATTTCACATATAATTTGGAGATGTGTAATGTTCATGTGGTTCTTGTGCAACATTTTCATTCCCCAAGTCTACATTTTCAATCTCCATCTATACATTTTCATCTTCATTCCATTCATTGTCATTCCCTAAGTCTACGTTCTTCATTCTCCATCTCAACATTTTCATCTTCACTCCATACATTGTTATTCACAAAATTAATTTCCATTTTATTTTCAAATTCAACATCCTCTTCACTTGTAACTACATTTATGGGGTCACCTTGATTAATGTTTAACATACCTTCTCTCTCTTTCTTCTGTGATTTTCTCTATCTTTTTCCCTATATGCTTGAATTTCTTCATCCTTCACCTTCCTCTCCCGTTTATACTTTTGACAACTGCTGCATCCCATGGTGAGACCACAAGTTGACAAAAAACAACTTAAATTAACTAACTTTCAAAAAATGGGCCCCAAATCACTTTTTTTTGTGCAACACGTTTCAAACCCGTGAAAAAAGTTTGAAATTGCGCGATTCTCTAGTCCGTGGGGGTAGGGAATATTTTGGTAAAAGTTACACCAGTCCATAATCGGGTACTCGAAAAAATGGCGGGAGTAAATGAAAAAATTGAACATTTAGATATAAAAAGAGGTTTAAAGGGGTATTATATAAATATTTAAATTGTATAATATTAATATTATATATATAAAATTTAAGTTATATTATATAATATTTTATATATATTTAAATATGTATTATATATATAATTATATATTAATATATATTTTATATTATAATATCTTATATATATTAATATATATTTTTTATAGATCATAATATTTAAATTGTATGTCATATATATTTGATATTATAATATTTTATATTAATATATTTTTATATATTAATATGTATTGTATATAATTATATAACATTTATATTATATGAGTCTATGAAGGATCATGGTATGCCAAAAAGTGGCGATATGAAAAAAATGAGTTTTTCACTCATCCAAAAGCGCACCCAAAAGTTTGTTAACTTTTGAGTAGGGCTAGGTGTCAGTACACTTGGCCAAGCCAAAAGCCAAAGCTAAAGCATTATCAGATGTTTGATAATATCATATGTTCAATAATATCAGATATCGGATATCCATCAGTAGAAATATATTGTTGCCCACGGCTACGTTCAACATTTTCATTGTGAAAATGTTGAAGCAGCGATATCGAGCCAACAAAATCGTATATCAGATAGGTATCTGATATCAGATTTCCTCCAGTACACCAGGTAAGTGAAATATAGTTGTTTCGTTATTGGTTTTTGTTTTTGCATTGAATTTTTTTTTTTTTTTTAAAACTAGGTTTTATATGATATTGTGTATTATTTTGTAAAATTTATGATAAACTAGAGTTGAAATTGATATTGTTTATTCTATATTGTTTTTGAATCAGACATGGATTCAGACCAATGTGAAAACCCTCTTAGTCCAAGAACAATCCAGAACCACATCAAAATAATCCCCCACCTCCAGAAGACCAACTGTTCTCAAACCCTTGACCAATACAGGATCTCATAGGAGATAATCTAAATCAGCTTAGAGGATACCAGAACACATATGCGAATATCCCCACCTTGCGTCCCATGTTTTCCACGCTGACCTCCATTATTGAGAGCATGGAGAAACTCATAGAACAACACAATGCCGCACTTCTTTGATGTGAATCCATGCATGCCCAATTTGATGGTGGGCTTGACTACAATCAAGTTTCTGATCTAAACATAACAAAACATGACATATGTAATATTTTTGTTGATCCCAAAACCGGTTTAAAAGTGGACCCCAAAAAAACCAAGTTGTCAATTAAGTAGTGTAAAAATGAGGCAATACGTAACAACTTTTGGGATCGTTGGTGGATGGTTTTTTATAGACCACCCTACAACAATTTGGATGTCCCATTTTATTTCATACAGAAAATTGTATGCTAAATTTGTGCTCGGTCACAAAGTCAATTACTAGAGCATGAGACAGAACCAGGGCATGGGCTTAGGCACTCCCTAGGACAAGCCAGGGGCACATCAGATGAAATCCCACACATATGTCCCCCCTCCCAAGATTTCACCACCTCCCACAGTGCAGCATCCTGACATTATTTCTGAGGCCCGCTCATAGACTATTCAAGCCATTCACCATTTGAGTGATCTACTCATTAGGCAGAGTGCGACATTGTTGCCTCCTCATACTGATGCTTTTGGCCCTTCCACATCCTCCACAAGCTCACATGTTTGTGTTCCTCATACTTGCATTATGTGCAAGAATATGTGCTTGGGTCCCTAAATGATAGTGATGCATATAACTATGTGTTCGAGGTGGATGATACTACACAGGACACTACAAGCACTGAAACACCCCATGGAGATGTGCATCAGGGGCATATAGAACCATGGACTCCTACTATTATGGTAAGAGTAAACAGTTAACTTGTTACATTATACATTTAATTTTAAACACTCGTATTTTTAATAGAATCTTCTTATAGTGATTGCCCACTTATGTTTTTTTATTTGTTTCATTTATGTCCAATTGATGACAGAGGAGGAGATGACACAGGTGGAGGGGTCCACACTTTTGGCCATTTCATTTTCCCTTGACACTTCCACAGTACATATGTTTTAATGTACTCATTGGTTTCCTTTCATTATAATATTGTATTAATGTATTTTCTAATTTTTATGATCATCTTATTACATACTGATGCAGGTTTCACCAGTTGCCACTGGAGGGCAATGTGAGGGGGTTCAGGCATCTCATGTTGACAAGGGGAAGGTAATTAAGTATTTTAGATTGATTAAGCATACATGTATACTTTTCACTTGTGCGTACTCATTTTTAATTACATGTTCTATTTGACAGAGGGTGGTGTTTGATGATGCTGTGGGACCGGTTTGCCATGATAGAGCCACAGGCATCTCAATTCACAGTGATAGCCCCATAGTACGTATATTTCTAAATTTATTTATGTGTAGTTTACTATCAAGTATATATTTAATATGATCAAGTCATGATTGTATGAAACTTATCTGTTTGACTTTTGTAGGTCACCCCTAGTTTAAGGGAGGTACCATGCCAAGGGTTTGTATCATTGATGACCCAACCGACATTACCTGAAGAAAGTTCAACACAGGTAAGTTTTAATGTTAATTCAGTTATATTTAAAACATGTATTTGCTACCAAAGAT
>MU226925.1:5476037-5489275 GCA_018584345.1 Thuja plicata | reverse complement strand
CTCTCACCAAATAAACCTATTTATTAATTAACTAAGGTTAATTAAGCTAATTTCTTGATTCCTACAACAATTAGTCCTAATTATTTGCTCACACATGTGTGAGCAAATTTCTAAAAATTGACTTTTCAAACTAATCTTTATTTGGTTCCAACAAGGTTTCTTACACCTATGATGACACCTTCTTACACTTTCTAAAAGTGTTTCATTGGACTAAAACTCTTACACCCTCTTACACCTTCGTACAAGATCCTTCACATGTGTACTTTAAGTACACTTTGACCCATCACATCCAAAGTTGCTCACACATGTGTGAGCAAAGTGGGCCTCTTACATGGCTGATGTGTCCCTCATGTGGCACCTATGTGGATGCCACATCAGCTCCACCTCATCCAAGCCCTCTCTCTCCTCTAAAAATTCTATAAATAGAGGCCTTTCTCAAGAGCAAGTCATTTCTTATTTTTGCATTGTTATCATGCTAGTTTCATTCTAGAGTAATTTAGCATTTTTCATAAGTAATATTAATCCTTAGTTCATGTTTGTTTCATCTTGAATCTAGATATCACATATTAGGTCCATAATAGAATGAATCTTAGATAGTTTTTGTTCATCTTGCACATCAATCTAATTTAGTTTTTGCATTCATATGATCATTATGATGACTTGAGACAAGTTCCACATACTTGCTCGAGTCCTTCACTCTCTTAGTTGCATTTTCATCAATAGTGGGATTATAATATTGTGTTGGGAGAGGACACCCACATAACATCTCTAAGAGAAAATCAACAAGGTCTTGGGTGCCCTTGTTCAGCTCATCAGAGGTTATGGTGGAAGCCATTGTTATTTTAGAGTATGCTTTTTAGACATGTTAGTGTAGTTTAAATGATGTTTATCTCTAATGTTTGCATGTCTGAGCGTGCTCCCAAGAGGTAGGTTTCTAGCATAGACATTTTGGCACGCCCAGTGGGACCCATGTCCCTAATTTTCTAACATTTTTTATAGATTTTTCACAGTTTAGAGAACTCTAATGCAGACCCGTCTCCGCTCTGGAGTCGCCGTCTCTACAGATCGTCGTCTCCACAACTCGGTCATCTACGAAACTCAGTCGTCTGCGCAAAATCTTCACCGTCTCCGCCTGTCTACAAATGATTTTTTTAACTGTGGTTTAAAACTATTTTTATTAATTTTTAATATTTTTAACTCTCTGGTTTCTGACAAAGATAAACTTTTTAAGGGTTACATGCTGACAAATTTGATAAAAATATTATTTCTCAATTTTAATAGGTCTGTTTATTTTTTATAAAAATCTAACTGTCTATCCTCTATCATCTACACAGGTATTCCGCTATTTTTGCAGATCACTGTTTGTGCAGATTACCGTCTATGCAGATCACCATTTGTGATTCTCTGCCGTCTGCGCCTATTTTTTTGAGTTTTTTTTTTTTTAACACATTTGAGATTTAAAACTACTAACCAGTTCATGTAGGTTCATGATTGATTTTATGAAGGATAGTTAAATGAACCTGTATGTTTAATCACCTTTCTTGGAATGTATATGGTTTAAAAATGAATCTCACTCAATCTTGAATGCTTAAAAGAATAAATCTCATAATTCTTGAATGACATAAGGCAAATGAACACACTTTCTAAGCTTTTCTTTTTGCTGAGTGGAAAAATGAATTGAATATGTATGGTTAAACACACTATTGTGTCTTTTGCTTAGGTAGAAAACACTTAGTTGTTTTAATTAGGATTCAATTTAGAAATGAACTCTTCTTGGTGTGTTTGAAGAAGTATTTCTCAACACTTCTTTCGAGCTATTTGTCTTTAGATTAAAACCCTTTAATTTAAGTGATGCTTTGATTAAACTATAGCCGTATCCTCTCCCCTTGCCTTCGCAGTTCTTGGGTGAAGAGAAAGCTTAGCTTAATCAAGCCTCTAAAGAGGCCTGTCTAGAGGGAACACTTCCCCTTTAGAGGACGACCTCAAACCAGTAATCCCTTTGGTCGATATAGAAATAAGGTGTGACCCAAAGGTCTACTTTATCTCTTCAAGCTCAGACGGGTCATGTTCAATGGTATTCCATACTGAGTGAATATCCTCAGCATATTGGCATGGTTGAACTAGAGACTTAAGTGTTTCACGCCATACAAACCGATTGCGGGGATGCCACGAAACCTTACTAGCAACCATAAAGTAGTAGCCTACCCGATTCACCTCCGACTGGTGATTTATTATAGTGCAAGGGGAGGGAAGAATCTCCCCCCAAGATTCCCATCATACATGTCCCAAGGTATTGTGTTGCAAAAGAGATCTTTGTAGCATGACAACAATACCTGGCAAAAGGAAAAAAAAATGGGCACCCTTCCGGGGGTGACATGCTGTGTGAGCTTAAGGAATACCAAGCAATGGGCCTATAATATTTCATGCGAAGCTAAATTCCTAAGGTAGCTACTGTTTGAACTATCTTTTGATGTGCTAGACCTAGTAAAAACATAAGTGGTTTGAAAGAATCACTTGAACATACACAATCACAATGTTACAAAGCTAGACCAAGATCCCTTAATGTCACATTTGATGATATCCCTCAAGGTTACTTTGTCCCTTGTTGGATTTTTTTGAGACGTGTGTCTGTTATTTTCTGGTTTGCTTGTGCTTAAAATTAGTTCTTGCTATCGAACAATTTACCCAAAATCAAACTGAACATTAAAAATCTGCCCAAAATTTTAACACACTGTCTTAGTCTCATTCGGCCATCTCCGCTCTAGATCCATTGTCTGCGTAGATCACCGTCTGCGTAGATCACCGTCTGCGAAGATCGTCATCTACATTTGAGACTATCATCTCTGTTTCAAAATAGTGAGTCACAAAAATTGGCTAAGATCATCAAAATTTGACTATCTACAGGACCCTAGAATCATTTGTCCTAAATCATTCATTCACTTGGCCAAAATTGATTTTTCTATGACATGACCAGTTTTAAGAAGCACAAGAAGGTCAAACTTCCTACATCTCCAGTCCTTAGAGAGCAAAAGGAAACCACCCATAAATCCAAGGAATTCCAACACATTGCAACATCTATCAAACAAGGTATTGAACATCGTGAGAAACTTGACAAAATCATCTACAACAATACCATTTGCAAATTCATGGCCAAGTTTTCACTCAACAGATCTTTTGTCACACTTGAATAATATGATTAGGTAACACCTGGCTTCTGGATCATTATTTCACTTCTTCCATCATCATCCTTCCTTTGGAGCATTAGATCAAAATCAAATCAAATCTTTAGGTTGAAAGACCTTAATCAAAGTATTGTAAACCTTCATCATCAAACAAACACAATATTGCTTGTAGACCATCAGTCTGTCTCAAGTAATTTAAATCCCTTAGTGATATTGCTTTAAATCCTTTGTGTTTGTATCATCATAAGGTTTAACATGCTTAGGTTTTGTCTCAAAAACCTTTAAATCAATTATCCAATCAAATCAATCTTCAATCAAATCAAATCAATCATCAATCCAATCAATCAATCAATCAATCAATCAATCAATCCAATCCAATCAAATCAAATTAAAGATCTTTGCTCCATTTCATCTCCTACATCTCCTTGTCTTTCATTCTTTTACCATTGTATGGTTGTCACTTGATCCCAAGCTAGAAACATGAGGCGAACAACATCCAACACTAATCGTGAAGAGAAACCATTTGCCACACATTAATTTCATGGAAGTGGGTTATAAGCTGAGGAAGTGGCTGAAGAAATAAAATTAGTGGACCAAGATGAAAGACCCAATCAAGTGATTGACTTCCTTAGAGACCCCTACAATTTGGAAATGGTTGAGAAGGCCATCTTGCATAATAGTGATGAGGTATTTCTGAATCTCATCCATAATGGTGTCATAGTTCCTGATGACTTTGATGAAACACTCCTTACTAGAAATGTCACTAAAGCCACTGCTGCCACTACAAGAGCTGTCACTTCTACTTCAAATGCTACATCATCATGTGACACTAGTAAAGGACCTGCTAGCGAACCTCCTATATCAACATCAATATCAGCACCTGTATCAACAACCGTATCAATACCCCAATTGACACCTGAACAAATCTAGAAAATCATAAATGCTTTGCCAAATAATACTATGCACAATAGCACTCAAACAATGACAACTCAAGGAGCAAGTGCTAATTTCAACAACATAGGGCAAGTTTCTATGCCCTTTTCTTCCTTGTTTCAAACAATGGGGGCAAAAACATTCGCAAATGATACATCATGAGCCTATCAATATATACCTCCTACGAATGGTATGACCTCCACAGGCTTTTCAACTGCATAATTTGGAGGAGGTGGAGGTTATGTACCCCCATTTCTCACGCAAAGTACTCCAGATTTCACCCAACAATTCAATGAGCTCAAAAGTATTGTACAAGGTTTACAAAGTGGGCGCAAGAAGGAGTTTTCTTTTGAAGAGATTTGTTCCTACCCATTTGACAAGTCTATCACAATGCAACCATTCCCACCAAACTTTGAGATGCCTAAATTTGAAAAATACAAGGGAGAGACATGTCCTCTCCAACATCTCAAAGAATTTTACATTGCATGTCAAGAGGTTGCTTATAATGAGAATTATTTGAAAATACTTTTCACTAGGAGTCTTGGAGGTGCAACCTTGGAATGGTTCATGACCCTTCCTTATGGGTCAATTTCTACCTTCTCTGACCTTGCGGAGAATTTTGTTGGACAATATTCGTATAACATTGAGCATTAAGCAATGCTCAGTGATTTGTGCAATACTAAGCAAAAGAATGGAGAAACCTTTGCTAGTTTCTTACAATGATGGAGACATATTGCAAATCGCATGCCATGAAAAATACTTAATAGTCACTTAATCGACATCTTCACAAAGAATTTAATCTCTGAGATGTCCTTCCAAATGAATATGGCTTCACCTAATACTTTTGAATCCCTTGTCAAGAAAGGAAAATACATTGAAGATGGCCTTTTGCAAAGAGGTAGCATCAAACATTATACTCCTTCCAATAATGATAAACCAAAATTTTGGAGTAAAAATAAAGGAGTTGTCAATGATGGAGTGACTGATGCCAAGCACGTTCAAAATGTTCAAGCATCCAACAATACCAATCAAAACAATCACAATAGCAATCATAACCAAAATCAGTACCGCAACAACAACCACAATCAGAATCAGAATCAGCCCAATCAGAACAATTAGAATCAAAACAACAATCAGAATCAGAATAATTAGAATAATCAACAACCGAGTAATCAATCATTATTGTTCCCTCGCAACAACTATAACAACAATAATAAAAACAACAACAACAATAATGATAATCGACAACGAATAATTCACAGCTTTAGTAGAGCCTATAGATGTGATCTTCAAACAACTAGTGGATCAAGGAATGATAGTTTACCCAAATACTTGACCTTTTGATGAGAATCAACCTAAACTTGTTTGGTATAGAGATAACGAGTATTGTGATTATCATCACATCAAGGGGCATGATACCAAGAAATGCATGAAGCTCAGACACTTTGTACAAGACCTCATTAAGGATGGGAAAATTGAGGTTGAAGGTCAGAATGCATCTTCATCTAATGTGAAACTCAAATTCTATAATCAACCTTTCCCACCTCATAATCAAAACAATGCATCAAATGCAATCCCCTATGACTATTCTATCAATACCATTACAGGCCATGATCGAACATGTGGGAGTCTAGATGAAAATGATATCTTTGGGTTCGATTCTCTTTGTGGCCACATTGAAGAAGTTGACACGCATGTTAATACTATAAAACTCAAAGTTGTTGATTGTAATGCTACTACACGAAGACCCAGAGTCACTGTTCAAGCTACTGATAAACCTTATACATCTACAAATCCACCAGCTACACCATCTACTGCCGCTTGACCTGCCTCGTACTTTGACTTGTTGGCCCAATTATGAAAGACACCTGCATAGATATCCATTCTAGAGCTCTTGACAACATCACCAATCCATAGATAAGTCCTTGATAAAGCTCTAAACAAATCCCATGTTCTTAAGAACATTAATGCTGCATAATTCAAAGCCATGATAGGGAACTTAGCTGCACAAGAACATCTAGTTTTCACTGATAATAAATCCCTCCATATAGAAGGAAAAATCCACTCCACAAGAGTCAAAAGAGTCCTTATAGATGGTGGATCTGGCCTAAATTTGTGCACATTGAAAATGATTCATAACATTGGTCTTTCTGAGGACCTCATTGATAAAGATAAGAGAATTACAATAAAAGATTATGATGATAGAGAACGAGAAAGAAAGGGTTTGATCACATTACCCTTGCAAGTGGGCCCGGCCCTAATTGAAACTGTTTGCCATGTATTGGATCTAGATATACCTTATAAAATCTTGCTAGGATGTCCCTGGATACACACTATCAAAGGTGTACCCTCTACCTATCATCAGTGTCTGAAGTTCCCACATCACGGTAGAGAAATCACAATTCTCGGAGATCCTGAGCCCTTTCAATATTGCAAAAGATTGGAAGGAAAACAAGCTAATTACTGTCCGTTGAATGAATTTTGCCGACACTCCAATCAAGAAACCCCTAGTTTAGAAAAGACATCAGAAACATCAACTGAGGAACCCAAAGGAATAGAAAAAGTCACTGAGGACAAAGCTACTGAAGACAAACCCTCCTCATCTAAAGCAAAGGCAACATTTACAGACCAAGGTATGGGAGAGTATAAATTTGAAAGTGCCTTATGTATTGGGAAACTCCCCTTGTCTCCAAAGTCTTATGGGAGACCATCACCATTACCCCTTTCCAAGGATAAAGCACTTATGCATTGCAAGTCAACTATTTTTGAACATTGGGGGTCCTTATCAGATGAACACATGGAATATAGTGTCCTTGATTGGCTCTATAATGATGAAGAAGAATGACCTGTGACTTTCCCCAAAGGAAAGTATCCTAAAGTTACTCCCATTGTTGAAAACATGGGATATCATGGTACTGGTCTTGGAGCTAATGAAACAGGAAAGAAGATCATAACAACTAATGGTTATCCTAAAGGACATGGATTGGGTTCCATAGAAACTAAGACTGACTTCGCTAAGGATTATTGTTTAGCTACCTCAGAGTCAGACACTGAGGAAGAGTTCTTCAAAATTCCTTTCCAATACATTGAAGATGACCTAACTGAAAATCACCATGTCTTCACTATTACCCAAGATGACCTTTCATCCCCTCGTTTATCCCTCACAAACCTTGAATTAATTGACTGGGATCAGCAAGACTCACCACCAACTTTAGACATATGCGATTCAGATGAGGCAGTTTTAGCCCTCTTTGGACTTAAGAATCTCTGAGAACACGAACATCATATACACTACAGTGAACAAGCCTACTTTGGTAGCCAAGTCAACTCTCTCAGTTGCAAAAATGGAAAAGAAAGTAAAAATAAAAAAAAATGAAAATACATCCTCTGGTGAAAACCTCTCGCAAGCACCTAAGGATGAAGAAAAAGACAAAAGAAAGGGTGATTCCTCTAGTGAAAAAATTTCTAAGGTGCTAGAGGAGGGAGAGATTGAATTTCCATTTATAACATTAGAATTAGAAGTGTCCTCTATGATCATTGAAGATACTATTCCAATCAACATCGGCACAAAAGAAAATCCACATATCACTTACATTGCAGCTTCTCTCAGTGAGCAATAAAAGAAAGACATGACAACATTTTTACATAAGCACAAAATCAACTTTGCCTAGACCTACAAAGACATGCCCAGGCTTGATACAGATCTTGTCATGCATGATCTTGCGGTAGATCCAAATGCAAAACCTGTCAAACAAAAGCTTCACAAGATGCATCCTCAAGTTGCATTAGTAGTCAAAGTAGAGCTTCAGAAGATGCTGGACGCTGAGGTAATCAAACCAATTGACTATCCTGAATGGGTTTCTAATATTGTACTAGTAGGTAAGCCTACTGGGGGAATTCATATCTATGCTGATTTCAGAGACCTCAACCTTGCATGTCCCAAGGATAATTTTCCACTCCCTAATATTGACATTATAGTGGATTTGACGGCAGGACATTAAATGTTATCACTTATGGAAAGATTCTTAGGTTATAATCAGATTAGGATAGCACCATAAGACCAACACAAGACTACATTCACAACACCTTGGGGAACTTTCTATTATCAAGTGATGCCTTTTGGTCTTAAAAATGCTGGAGCTACTTATCAACGAGCAATGACTACCATCTTTCATGACCTTTTACATGTTATCATGGAAGATTATGTGGATGATATTTTATGAAAATAAAAAACAAGGGAATCTCATATCCCTGTCCTTACCACCATCTTTGAGCGACTGGAGAAATATAAGCTTAGGCTGAATCCCAAAAAGTGTGTCTTTGGAGTACAATCTGGTAAGTTGTTGGGATACATTGTATCACGACGTGGAATAGAAGTTGATCCAAAGAAAGTGAAAGCAATCCTAGAAATGACACCACCCAAAACATTGAAGCAATTACATAGTTTACAAGGCAAACTACAATCAATCAAAAGATTCATGTCACAGCTGGCTGACAAAGTGCATCCGTTCTCCCATCTTCTACACAAGAATGTCAAGTTTCAGTGGGATTGTTTGTGTCAAAATGCATTTGAGAAGCTGAAAGATTATTTGGCTAATCCACCAGTGTTGGTACCACCTATTTTTGGTCGCCCTCTAATTTTGTACATATCGACTACAGAGGTCATGTTGGGAGCCCTCCTGGCACAATTAGATGACACCGGCAAAGAGTGAGCAATTTACTATCTCAGCAAAACTCTTATTGGCTATGAGTTGAATTATTCCCTAATTGAAAAAGCATGTTTAGCCATTGTTTTCTATACACAGAAGCTTCAACATTATATGCTTAATCATAAAATTCATCTTGTTGCTAAAATTGATCCACTCAAGTATCTCTTAGCATGTGCTGCTCTTACTGGTCGTACAAAAAAATGGGTTATGATTCTTAGTGAGTTTGACATTGTTTATGTGGATCGAAAGGCCATTAAAGGACAAGTGATTGTAGATCAGTTAGCTGAAGCACCTGTTGACGGTAAACACCCTCTGATCACATATTTTCCAGATGAATCAGTCTTAAATCTTTCCCCAAGTCCACCATGGAAGCTGTATTTTGATGGATCCTTCACTCAGAAAGGATCAGGGGTAGGAATCTTGTTTTTTGCACGACAAGGGGATCTCATCCCTAAATCTTTCAAGTTACAATTCCCTAGTACCAATAATACTATAGAATATGAAGCCCTTGTACTTGGACTTTGACAGGCCATACAATGGTAGATTCTCACTCTATTGGTGCTCGGTGACTCACAATTGGTTATTAAACAAGTTATGGATGAATATCAAACAAAGGATGACAAGCTTCTTCCCTATCGCTGTACAGTTGAAGATCTCAAGACACATTTTACTGAACTAACATTCCAACAGATCCCTCGCACCAACAACAAAGCAGCAGATGCCACAACAACAATTGGGTCTCTGATCACTATGCCAGAACACAACACACAGTGTGAGTTTCTTGTTGAGAATCTTACGGTCCCTACTTATGACACACCAAATTCTGAAATGGTGTGTGAAATTGCTGATCCCAATTCCCCGTGGTACCAAGAGATATATTCCTACTTGCATGATGGACATACCCCACTTACTTTAACTCCCAATCAATGTAAAACCTTAATTCACCGAACTTCTCGATACACAATCCTCACTGATACCCTTTACCAAAAGCATTTTGATGGAACTCTTTTAAGGTGTCTGAATTCTGATGAAGCCCAAACATCCCTAGAGGAGGTACATCAAGAAATATATAGGGCCCATTCTAGTGGACTTACATTGGCCAAGAAGTTATTACGCACTGGATATTACTGGCCTACTATGGAGCAAGATTCCTACAACTATGTAAAGAAGTGTGTACGTTGTTAGCAGCATGGCGATTTGATACATGCTCCCTCCCAATCACTCCAACTCACCATCACCCCTTGGCCCTTTTCATGCTGGGGTCTCGACCTTGTTGGCCAAATTTTCCCTAATTCATCCAATGGCCATAAATACATTCTGGTGCTACAGAGTACTTTACCAAGTGGGTTGAAGCTGTTCCTCTCACCTACACTACTGGAAAATAGATTTCAAATTTTATTCTGAACTATCTTATCTATCGCTATGGCATTCCTCAAGACATTGTTACTGATAATGGAGGACCTTTCAAGAACAAGGATGTCACAGAGCTATGTAGGAAGTTCAGCATTACCCACCATACCTCTTCCAAGTACTTTCCGCAAAGCAATGGTCAAGCTGAGGCTACAAATAAAACCATTCTCAGAATCCTCAAAAAGATAGTTGATGAAGCTGGTTGTGATTGGCACCTTCACCTCAATCCCGCCCTTTGGGCTTACTGAACCTCCATTTGAACCCCCATGGGAGCCACTCCCTTTGCCCTTGTTTATGGTACTGAGGCTATTCTACCCATCGAAATTGAGCTCCCTTCCCTTAGAATCTCTCTGAAGAATCTGTTGTCCAAAGAAGAATATAGAGTTGCCCGCTTGCAAGAGCTGGAACTCCTTGATGAGAGCCACCTTAATGCCCTAGACCACCTTCATGTGTATCAAAATCACCTTCACCTTCAGTTCAACAAAAGGATCAAACCTTGTTAGTTTGAGGTTGGTGATCTTGTCCAGTAGCATAATATGAAGAACCTCTAGAACAGAGAGAAGAAAGGGAAGTTTGAACCTAATTGGTTGGGTCCCTTTATTGTTATAGCCAAGTACAGTTTAGGCACCTATCAGATTGCATCTCTAGAGGGAGATCCACTCCTTGATCCTGTAAATATTGTACATCTCAAGTGCTTCTATGCTTGATCAGTCAGTAGTCCGTTGTATAGCAGAAATTTTTTAGAAAATCCAAAAACATCAGAAAAGCAAAAAAATTCAAAAACATTCAGAATATTCAAAAAAGAAAAAAAAATAGAAAAAATAAAAAACGCATAAAAAATACAAAAGCTTGAAAAGAAACAAAAGAAAAAATCAAAAAGAGAAAGAGAAAAATTCGTCTATATGTGAAAACCACTTCGGTGGTGCAATGGATAAGTACCATGGTGAAAACCTGTTTCAGGTGCCATGTGTAATTAGATCCACCATCAGTTGTCTATACCGCTTGCATCACCTTTTCATAATAAGTGTTGCTACCCTTATTTGTGTAGATAGTCCTTTGACCATCCTCTCACTTCTGCAATAATGATTCTCGCATGACTGAGCTTACTAAATCACGAAACTGAGCTTTGTTCTAGACACAGTGATCACAAATGTTTTACATCAAATTAGCAGACATATTGACTTTCCTAATGATCATTCTATTCATGAGCAATTTTCAGCGAATTTCCATTTTCTATCAATCAGTCTTTAGCCCATCAGGATGAATCCTTCCGGTGTCAGCTATTCTATCAATCTTCACATCACATTGTTCATGGTAAGAACTTTTGGACTGAATGACCACTTGGTCAAGATGCCTTTTTGTTGCTTTTATCTTGTGTTTTACTATGTCCTTATCACGACAGCCTTGATCTCTATATATCTTGGTTTGCTATGGTGAGAATCTAGTGAAATACGTGTCTTTTGTGGTATGATCTTCTTGTCATAGTTTGCTAGTGCATTTATGTTTTGATATTCAGTTATGACTATGTATGCCTCACTGGGGGCAGGATTCATGCATCCCAAATCTCTTAAAATATCAGGGTGTACTGCGTCTCCTCATGAGTAACATTTCATAGCTCTCATCATACCTGATATCTCACATTCTTGTTCCTAACAATCTATTTGTTTGAGAGTCTAGTCCATGCAAAGGAACCATGTCATTTGTGTTTTCTAGCACATGGTGCATAACTCCTTTTGTAATATCAAACTAGGGTGTGCTCTCCAACATTAACATGATATTAATCCCACTATTTTCATGTAGCTAGTCTTTGCATAAGTAGTTAGGTCATATTGCATTATGGTTTTGCTCTTGGAAAAGGTTTCTATTTATTCCTCTATCCAGCCACCTATGTGATTTTATCAGATTTATTGTGATACACACAAAAATAGTGTCCTCATTAGTCTTGCATCCATTGCATTCATTAGTCATTAAATCATTATCTTTTGCATTGATCATTTCATTCGTCATTATTCATTAATTCCATTAGTCATTGTTCATCACATTGATCCTTAGTCATTAATCATTTGCATTACATTATCTTTTGCATTGATAATTTCATTAGTCATTATTCATTTCGTTCCATTAGTCATTATTCATAGCATTGTTCATTAATCATTAATCATTTGCAATCATTATTAGTACATTACTTATTAATCATTATACATTTGTCTCACATTCCGTTCCATTGCGTTCATTAATCATTGCATTGTCATATTATTTTAGTCTCACATTGCATTATATATTACATTATTCATTCATTTAGCGTTCATTAAATCATTCACATTTATAGTTGCATTATCATTAGCATTCAACATTTATAACCATTTGCATTTGCATTCTATTAGTTGCATTTATAACATTATATAAAAATTTAAAAAATCATCCATACATGATAACATATAAGCATTAACACATCATACATAAATCTACATATCATCCCTGCATCACAAATTTGTTAGTCTCATCATACATACATATATTCATCTCATCCTGCATGTCAGTCATAAGCATCATATATGATAAAAGTAACACATCATAAGTACATCCATACATCACATCACATAAGCATGTAAAATCATCAAAGATGCATAAACATAGAGTCCCATAGTCTAAAATAAAGTCCATGTATACATCTCAAAAATGTCATATCATACATCATGTGTAAAAAATGTGTCCAAAATGTGTATCCAAAAATCTAAGATGAGTAATGGCGGTGGCTGTGATGGTCCTGCTCCACTGCTGGGATGTGGCGGTAACCCCACTGATCCTTGTGATGCTCACCCTGTGCTAGCTGACTATGTCCTCTCTGTAAGGAAACTCAGGTGTGGAAACAGCTTGCTACGCTAATCTCTATAGGAAAGTATTGTGCAAATTCTTTTAAATCCTTACAATTACAGATTCGTTAACTACTTTAACAAAGATATTGCAACCACATACCATGCATATAGAAAAGTAGAGAGTGACA
>MU226925.1:5436195-5466124 GCA_018584345.1 Thuja plicata | reverse complement strand
TTGGGACACACTTGAGCATTCCAATGTGTTGAAAGGGGTCACGAGGACTTCCTAGAGGTCCTAATATGCTTTATCACACGTTAGGACCCTTAGGAAGTCCCCATGACCCTTTTGACATATTAGAACACTCAAGTGTGCCCTAAGGGGTCCTACGACCCCTTGGGAAACACTTGAGCATTCTAATCTGTTGAAAGGGGTCATGTGGACTTCCTAGGGGTCCTAGTACGTCTTATCATGTGTTAGGACCCCTAGGAAGTCCCCATGACCCCTTTCGACACATTAGAACACTCAAGTGTGTCCTCAGGGGTTGTAGGACCCCTTGGGATACACTTGAGCATTCCAATGTGTCGAAATGGGTCATGGGAACTTTCTAGGGGTCCTAGTATGCCTTATCACATGTTAGGACCCTTAGGAAGTCCCCATTACCCCTTTTGACACATTAGAACACTTAAATGTGTCCTAAGGGGTCGTAGGACTCCTTAGAACACACTTGAGCATTCCAATGTGTTGAAAGGGGTCATGGGGACTGACTGCTCTTTATAATACCTCTGTATTTAAGGATTATGCATCCTTCTAGAAATAATATGCCGAACTCATTAAATTATCGACCAGGGAACGTAAGCTTTGAAATGGTATCGACAAAGTATATACTCTAATCTACTCTAAAAGTCATTACTGATTAGGAAATGGAAAATACTGAAATGAAACTAAACTAGGAAATGGAATCAACAGCTTAATCTAAAGGTAGAAGAACTTGCTAAAATAGTAAGCTAACTCTTTGTCTATACTGCAGGAAATAGTAAACTAGCTAACTGCCTATGCTGTAGGAATAACCACTGGTGCTATTACGAATAGCTGCAGGAGCAACAGAGTCCCAATTACTTGAAATGACTTGCAACTACTTTCTACTGAACTACAAATTAGTTTCACCTCCCATGTGGGCCCCCACAGAAGATTGAATAAACAAGAAATCAAAAACTAAGAATTGAAGCTCTCATTGATCATTCATAAAACATGGATTACAAAGAATGTATAAAATAAGATTGTATTTCTCTCACTGGATTACAAAAAGGTTCATGTAATACTAACTCTACTCTTGGAATCAGAACTTCCATATTATTTAACAACTTTTAAAACAAACTCCTATCAACTAGGATCCCCCAACATCTGAGATATGGCAATCATTAAGAAACATGATCAACAACTTTAACTACAGAAATAAACTGCATTTAATCATGTATGAAATCTAGGAATGTGCCACTGCTATATTTACTCCATCATGGCCTCTTTTAAGCTAAGACTTATCTACAACAGGAATTGTTCTCATCCGCGTGTAGTGGAATATCATGAGCCCCTCAACAATTGGCCTTTTCATGTCATCACTCTGTTCTTCAATGTTGACTCCTTACTTTTCCATGGATCCACCATTTCTACAAAAGGTTAGCACGTGCACATATCCAAGACAAGAATCCATAATAAGTTTCTTACTAACTTGCTCTCATCACATGGCTACAGGAAAACCACCCAACTTAAGGTAGGGAAAAAGACATCAGATTTAGTTCCATATACCCATGTAACATAGAGAAAGTATATTTATAAACTCAAAACATTTCACACATATTTGCATACACATAATTATAGCAGTTCTAAGAAAATAGTCTGAAAAAGTATCATGAAAGCATATGCAATTCTCAAAGTTTAGCCATAAAACATATGAAACTTGAAACTATATAGGCCTTATATTGGCCTCATCATTCCCCCCAACTTAGCATTTTGCTGGTCCTCAAGCAAACAAATAGTTCTTCACTCTGGCCTGCATTCTAAGATCTGTGACTGCTTTCTGTCTAGTACCCCCATTAGAAAAACTCTAGTAAAAGCCCTTAGTGTCCCTGTGCATTTCCTACCTCCTCACCTCTCCTGCCATGTCATAATCTTCTAAATTTGTTGAGTTGGGCAGAAGAGGAGAAAGAAGAAGGGGTGGCTAGAATGTTAATGGAAGCCAATAGCTCTGCCTTTTCTTGCCTAATATGACGTACCAAGGAGTAAGCTTGTTTTCTATTTCAAAATTAAGAGGTGAATGTGGCTCCCTATTTCTCATGTCCTCTGTCATGTTGATCTAGCACCACTAGATTGATTTTGTGGCCTCACTCAATTCAATTTCGGCCATCTGAGTGTATTCATCAAAGGCTACATTCCTGAGAGGGTTAATGATCTTGCTTCCAGACTCTGACTGAGCCAACTTCATCCAGTCATAATAGTAGGTTTTGGGGTCTTTGGCTTCTGGCCATAGGTATAGAGGAATTTCATCCTCTAATTCTCTATAAATTTTGGCCTGGGATTCTCTACTAATCTCATTTTGTAACCATGACATGAGTGCCCTCAGCTGAATGTCCCCAACATAAGGCAATGGATTCCAATCCCTATTATTGGTTATAGCTAAGTTGTGCAAGACGAGCTCACATAACAGGTTCTGTATGGCTGTAGGAGAATTGTGGAAGGCTTGGAAAAACTCAAGGGGATCATTTATCAAAGGAGACTTGCCCTTCACTATACTAGTTAACTGATAATTCAACATTTGTTCTTTAAAAAAATGGCATAAATAGGGGAAGGAGATCTACAGCTCATTAGTTCAAGGATAACTAATGTTACCTTAGTCAATTTTTCTTGAAGCTGCTCTACTTCCTCCTCTTTTTCTACCAATTCCTAGAAAGTCTGATCAATAACCCGGTGTAAAGCCTTATTCTTCCTTTGCCATTGTTGTCTTTCCATTATCAGCTGGTTGATTAGCTGAAAAATAACAAAAAATGGAGTTAGAGGGAAAGGTACCTCTGGTAGATCATCTTCATCTGGGTCTTTGCCTACAACTTGTGTGTCAGCTAAACTATTATTTCCTGTAGCTGCATCCTGTGAAAATTTTGGATGGATTATGATGGCCCTCTCAGGATTATCACATTGCTGAGCCACAGAAACTAGTGTGTCTAATCCTTGATTTAAAACTTGTTCATCCATCATGTCAATACTGAGGTTTTCTTCAAAAAGATCCCTTCCTTTTTCTGCAGGAGGTGTGTCTACACTTATTGCAATACCATAATTTTTTTCAAATAAACTCTGCTCTGCCACTGCAGGATGCGAATCTGGCATACCTTATTCATTAGCAAGGTATCCTTCTAAAAAGTCATCCTCTGATTCAATGAAATCATCATTAACTTGGAGTCCATGGGAAGATGAACTCCTCCTTTGTACCCTATAGGTTTGTTCATCAGAGGTGGAACCATCTTTGATTACCACACATTCTGTGCTCATTCTGACCTTGGAGGATTGTTTACCTTCTAGTGGTTCCTCTAACTCAGGAGTGTCAAGGTTGATTGTTGTTTCTCCTAGTGATATGTCCATAGCCAAACCCTTCCTCTATCTACTACTTCTTCATAAAGGGGTTTCCTCCTTCCTTTTGGCAGTCTTTCACTTTCTTAAAGTGGTTAAAGCTACAGGATCCTTCTTCTTTGAGAATTTGCTAGAACTAGAGGTAGCTGGCTCTCCTTTTTCCTTCCCTTTCCCTGTAGGGGTGGTAGTTGCATCGACTGGAGGTGAGACTTTTTCTGCAGAAACCTCTTCCTCTAAAATTTCTCTTTACCCTTATTCTGGGATGACCCACATATAGAAGCTTTAGGAGGACGCCTAGGGTTTTTAGTCCTAGGTCTTCTTGCTGAAGAGCTTGATCCTAATTCTTCTATAACCTTAAAAACTCCCTAATTTGTTTGGATTCTCTTGCCAACCCTACTCACTAAAGGTCTTATGGTTTCCTTCTCTAATTCTCCTGATAGGAAATTCTCCCATGTCATACTGGACTGGTCTCTCAATGCTTTTTCCATAATAAGCTTAATGAGATAGTGATGAGAAACGATATTTGGCTTACGTTCCTGCATTATTGAAACCCATTTCTTCAGAATGTTGAAAAAAAAATTGGGCACATTGATGAGTCTATTATCGTGCCTTAGGAAACTCAAAAATTTGAATTGAACTGCATGCAAGTAATCTTTTCCTCCCTCAAAAGTGAAATATTTGATAATAAAGACTGCACATTGCTTATAGGTTTTAGGCAGAGACAACCTGTAAGTGTCCTGTTTCTTGTCGACCTCCAATGGCGGGTCTATGTGCAAAGTAAATTGTGCCCTTCCTGTGGTAATCCCATTACCTAAGCCACGATTGATTGTGAAAATGGTACCTTTAATCCCTTGACAGTAGCCACCCTGTCATGGAGTGTGCTTAAGAACTGTAATGCCACCTCTTTATCTTGGCTGGTCAGCTTAAGAATATAATCAATCCATCCCCTGGCTTGGAACAATGACATACAAACTTGACTATTTAGCAGAATGTCATGAACCATGGGTTCACAACGAACTAAATCTCCACCCATGTTCGAAGGATATTGAAATCACACAAACAAGATTACACAAGCAATGTAGAGATTTTCATAAATTATATCAAACAAGTTTGTAGAGAAAATTGAAAAAGGCAAATATGTAGGTATTTTCAATGATGGAAAGTTTTGGACTTCAAGATTTCAAGTGCTATATGGGGAAATGAATACAGATCTATCTCATCTCAAGAATTGAACTATTTGTCATTACTCAGCAGACATCCATATGGACACCTTCGCTTATTTGTGCAAAACAAAATCTCTCATTTCGAGGTTGTCCCATCTCATAGGTTGAATTGGTAATATTTGTGCAAAAAGGGTACAACACTTTAAAAGTTTTAAAACATAGCATTCAATACATACGTGGTTATATAAAACAAATCATAGATTTCCCCCCAAACTTGTATGCAAATGGTCCCACATGTGCGCATATGATGAGAGCTATGAGAATAAAAAACTTGTAAATGAATTAAATGCCAAGGATAGTACACACACTGGATGACGTATTGGCAGCTCCACAAAATTTCCATCCAATGATGGGAAATAAAATGATTCGGATGGGTGGCAGATATGTAATAATGAAGTGAAATGAATATTTAAGGTACTTTCCAGAGGAAAGTAATTTATTATGGAATGTTGCGAATGTGGCTCAAAGGGAAGAATGAATATGAGTGGCTCATATCCATCAGCTACTGGAGGGTCATGAACTTCAGCATACTCAAATTGTTGTAGGAACTCCACCTTGCTTTGGGGCTTATGGTATAACTTGAGGCAGTGGCCATTAACTAGTAACTTGAAATGGATAGGGTCAACAGTAGAAAAATGTACAACACCATTGGAAAATACAGTGACAATTTCATAAGGCCCTAACCAACAGGTTTGAAACTTACCAGGAGCATGTTGATAATGGGAGTCATAGAGAAGAGCCCAATCACCTATGACAAACTGCTTTTCTTTTATGAACTGGTCATGCCAAAGTTTTTGTTGCTATTGAACCAACTTAGTAGTAGACAAAGTAGATTTTTGACATTCATCTAGACTATTAAATGTGAGAACTTGCTCCTTCTGTGCTGCAGCAAGGTCAAGGTTGAGTTCCAATGCTGTCCGCAATGTCTTATGCTTGAACTCGACAGGCATCATAGTTGTCTTTCCATAGACTAATTGTAATGGAGTGAATCCTGTAGTAGATTTCCAAGTAGTTTGGTAGGCCCACAGTGCTTCAGGAAGTTTGGCTACCCAATCCTTCTTGTGAACAACTATAGTCTTAGTAAGAATGGCCTCTAGTTCCCAGTTAGTGACTTCAACCTGACCATTGGCCTGTGGATGATAAGGAGATGACTTGCCATGGAAAATTTTGTAGTCCTCCATCAGAGCAGCTATAAGGTTGGAAGTGAATTGTGCACCCTGATTAGACACTATTTCTCTGGGAATACCAAATCTCGTAAAGATGCATTCATATAAAAACTTGGCAACGTTGGTATCCTGCAGATGCTTTATTGGTTTAGCCTTGGCCCACTTAGTAACATAGTCAGTGCAGACAAGGATATAGTACTTACCATGAGAAGATGGGTCAATGGGACCTATAAAGTCAATGCCCCACTTATCAAAGGGTGTGACCACCACCAGAGGCTGTAGGGGAATTTCATCTATCTTTGTAGGCCGCCCCATGCGTTGGCACCGATCACATTTCTTGGTGTACTGAGCTGCATCTTTGTGGAGGGTCGGCCAATAATATCTTGTAGTCAAGATCTTGAAAGCCATATGTTTTTCTGCAAAGTGGCCGCCACATGGCTCATCATGACATTCTTGGAGGATGTCATAGGTTTCATCTTCCCAGATGCATCTACGCATAACCTGGTATGGACCAGTATAAAACATGAAACCAGCAATCCAAGAAAAATTGAAACTTTTCTTTGCTAGTAATCTGCGCTCCTTTGAAGAAAATTGAGTCGGCATCCTACCCGTGGTGAGGTAATTGGCGATGTTAGCATACCATGGATTTTGGGCTGTCAACAGAAATAGATGTTCATCTGGAAAGCTGTCATCAATTTCTACAGGATCATCAGGAACATGCAAGCGAGAGAGAAAATCAGCGACAACATTGGCTTTCCCTAGCTTGTCAATGATTGTGATGTCAAATTCCTACATGAGGAGAAACCAACAAGACAATCTTCCTGAGATGGCTAGCTTATTCATCAGGTACCAAATCATGGAATGGTCTATATGGACAAAAATCTGATAACCAGTGATGTAATGCCTGAACTTATTCAGAGCATAAATCACTGCAAGAAACTCCTTTTCAGTCACTGTATAATTAAATTTTGCACCTTGTAGATTATTAATGATATAATAAATGGCATGTTTAATTGCATCTTCTTGTTGGCCCACTATTGCTCCTATAGCATAATTGGAGGCATCAGTATGAATGTGGAATGACAATCCCCAATTTGGCCCACGCAACACTGGTGCGGTTGTCAAAACTTCCTTAAGATGCAGGAAGGATTTTTCACAACCAGAATTCCAAGAAAAATTAGAATCCTTCTTCAGAAGATTATAGAGGGGCACTAAAATTTGGCTAAAATCCTTTATAAACCTTCTGTAGTATCCAACATGGCCGAGAAAACTCTAGACATCCTTCTACTTTCTGGTGTGGTCAGAGTAGTGATGACTGAAATCTTGGCTGGGTCTACTTGGATGCCATGTGAGGAAATAAAATGTCCCAAAACAACACCTTCCTCCATCATCATAAAGCACTTCTCACTATTGAGAGAGAGATTGTATTCCTAGCAGTGCTTGAGGACTTTCTCCAGATTGAGCTTGGCTTCTGCAAAGGTGTTCCCATAAGCTGTGAACTCATCCATATAGATCTCCATACAATCAACAGATATGTCAGAGAAAATACTAATCACAGCCCGCTAGAAAGTGGTCAGAGCATTACATAAACTAAATGGTAAGATGGAATATGCAAAGGTCCCCTAAGGACAAGTGAAAGTTGTTTTCTCCTGATCCTCAGGAGCGATTTGAATCTGATTGTAACCACTAAATCCGTCTAATACGGAAAGATACTTCTTGCTAGCCAGATTATCTAGGACTTGATCAATAAAGGGAAAGGGAAAATGATCCTTCTTGGTTGTTGTATTCAATTCCCTGTAGTCAACACAGACTCTCCATTTACCCCCTTTCTTAGGCACAATGACCAAGGGTGAAACCCATTGGCTATCAGAAATGGGGTAGATAAAGCCAGCGTTGAGCAACTTCTAAAGTTCAGTTTTGATGATGTCACACAACACATGATTAACCCATCGCTGAGGCTAGTGTACAGGTTTATAATCTAGGCTAATGTAGATCTTATGAGTATAGAGTTTGGGATCTAATCCTCTCATGTCAATGTAATCCTAGGAAAAATCTTGTTGATGTTCCTGTAGCAATACTAGGATATCCTTCTAGTGAGAGGGTGTTAAAGTACTACTAATATTTAACTCCTTACCCAGGCTAACTTCAACCTAAATTACCTTGTCTACTATTGTGATTGGGGCAATTGGAAGAGAAACCATTTCATGAGGCAATAAAGAATGAAGGAAGCAGGAAGATACAGAGTAGGAACATGTATGTGCAGGTGGCAAAATAGGTTCCAAGATATAGTCAGAATGCAAGAACCACTAAGGACTGTGACCATATTCATTTGTAACAATGGATTTGAGTACCTCATCATCCTCTTTAGCAGTTAAAAAGGGGTCTCTATCAATGGCCATGAGCTGATGGATCGAGTTGGTTTCTAGATCAAGATCATTCAATTCTGGCCATACGGTATCTTCATCTTGCAACATAGGTTGAGCAGGGGAGTAGAGGGTCAAGTTTTTGGCATGGACTCCATTGGAAATTATCATCTTCCCCGATTAGCAAGATATGAAGGCGTCAATGGTGGCTAACCATGGTCTTCCTAAAATGAGAGGATACCCACTCATATTGGCTTTAGGGGATATAACAACAAAGTCCACTGGATACTCCCAAGAATGTAAGGTAACTAGGACATCTTCTATTACCCCATATGGTTTAACAATAGAGATATTAGCTAGTTGCAAAATGGTTGGTGTATCGTGGAGGCTAGCAATGTTTAAATGGGACAATACTTCTTTGGTCATGACATTGATAGACGCACCCAAATCAACTAGGGCGTTTGGGACTTGGATACCTTGGATGGTGATTGTAACCACCAGAATCCCAAGATTAGAATACTTGGGAAAAGTCAACTTTTCTGACATAAGGTTAGAGAGCTGGCCGACAACATGAATGGTTTTTGGATCCTTTTTCTTCCTGCCAGGTTATTTTATGTAGGCTTCCCGTATGGCTTTAGTGTAGGTAGGGACTTCTTTAATAGCATACAACAAAGGTATTTTTACTGTTATCTATTTCAATTGGTCAAGCAAGTCTACTATTACATGGTTTACTATGGTTTCATCTTGATTGGCTAACCTTTGGGGAAATTGGGGTGCCTTGGCTACAGGAGAAGGTACACCTTCATGGTCAATAGGTGGCTCTTCAACCTCTGTTATTATAGGTGGTTGAGGTGATGGAAGCATGGTCCCTAATCTCAGATGGATATCATTTAAGACATAGCTCTGCTGTTGAGTGGTTGGCTTGCTATTGGGATTGGGATTAGGTTGTGCTGGCAGTGACATTTTCTTAGGAGGGTTATTAGTGGCTGTAGGAGGAGGCATTAAGGCTTGTTGCTGAGGAGGAGGCATCAGGGTTTGTTGATGGGATGGATTAGGACATTTATTGGGTTGCTTCCACCCCTACTGAGGCTATTACCAACCTTGGTGGGGTTGCTGCCAACCTTGCTGTGGTTGTTGCCACCCTGGGTGGGGTTGCTGCCAACTCTACTGAGGTTGCAGCCAATCCTACTAAGGTTGCTGCCATCCTAGCTGGGTTTGCTACCAACCTTGCTGGGGCTGTTGTAAACCCTATTGAGATTGCTGCCACCTTGGTTGGGGTTGCTACCACCCTTGGGTGCCCATATTCATAAAATTTTGCCATTGACTATTATTATTGAAATTTTGAAGAGGATCCTGTGGCATACCTGGTCTTGGGGCCTAGGGCCTACATTTAGCAATGTAGAGCACCTCTCCATTTTCATCAATGATTTTGAATTTGGTGGGCATCGGCTGTGTCTCCAAATTTGCAATGGTCTTAAACTTGCAACTCCTTTTCTTTTCTCGGCAATGTGGACAGTATTCAACTAGCACCGCATCAACATCTTCTTTCTTTCTCCTTGCATGCATGGTATCTATCTAAGTAGCGACATCATTAATGATGTCCTACTTGAAGTCAGAGAAAAGATTATATAGCTCCACTTTTGACACCCCAGAACTAGCAGATTTTTGTGGGAGGTCTCTTATTCCCCTACCCTTCTTTACAGTGGACTGGGAGTAGTTCAAGAAGATATTCTTGATATCATTCCAATTTTTCTGTATAATGTCACCACCAGCAATCAGGTCCAGAGCTACAGTGCTCCCTTCATTGACACCTTTGAGAAATATGTGTTTCTAAGATTCTTCATTCAATTGATGCTGAGTGTTGCACTGCAGATTGATCGTGAACCTAGAGACATAATCCTCCAGGGTCTCATCCTCTTTCTGGGTCATCCTAAAGATATCATCACCTTTCAAGTCATGCCCCTGACAATACTCTTTGTATTTGGAAAGAAACATGTTGCTCATAGCAGCCCAATCTACTACAATGTTGGCACCGAGGCTCATAAACCATCTCAGAGAAGCTTCCTTCAGAGTCGACAAAAACAACTTGAGCTTGTGTGCATTAGTTGTATATTCATAACTTTTGCAAAGGATGTTGAAATCGAAGAGGAAGGTCTCAGGGTCTTCGGTGATGAGGCCATATAATTTAGGAACTTCCGTAGAGGGTATGTTCTTCAAATTCTAGTTTCCCTGTTGAGGAGGAATGGGGAAAGGGAAGGTTGGTTGAGCCATCCTTAGAGGAGGTCCTGGATGCTACAGTAAATATTCTAGTTTAGAAAAAAGCTTGTCTAGATGTAAGGAATCTTTTGACAAGGATGAAGATGATGGGAAGTGGTCAAATGTATCAACAAACACATTCTCAAATTGTTCTTCAACTGCTTCATACGTAACTTGGTGTTCCTCGAATTCAGGGTTAAAGATGTCGGTAAATAAGTCAAGAGGTCCAACCTGATAATTCTGAGGGAGAAAATAGCCAAGATGATATCTTCTCCTATGCATAAAAACAAGGGCTAAACTAAATCTAAGACAATGATGCTAGGGTAGACTAGATTGACACCATTCCCTGGCAGCAGTGCCAAAAATGACTGCTCTTTATAATACCATTGTATTTAAGGATTATGCATCCTTCCTACTAGAAATAATATACCGAACTCATTAAATTATCGACCAAGGAAAGTAAGCTTTGAAATGGTATCAGCAAATTATATGCTCTAATCTACTCTAAAATTCATTACTGATAAGGAAAGGGAATATATTGAAATGAAACTAAACTAGGAAATGAAATCAACAGCTTAAACTAAAGGTAGAAGAACTTGCTGAAACAATAAGCTAACTCTTTGTCTATGTTACAGGAAATAGTAAACTAGCTAACTTCCTATGCTATAGGGACAACCACTGGTGCTCTACGAATCGCTGCAGGAGAAACAGAGTCCTAATTACTTGAAATGACTTGCAACTACTTTCTACTGAACTACAAATTAGTTTCACCTCCTGTGTGGGCCCCCATGGAAGAGTGAATGAACAAGAACTCAAAAACTAAGAATTGAATTTCTCATTGATCATTCATAAAACATGGATTACAAAGGATGTAGAAAATAAGATTGTATTTCTCTCACTAGATTACAAAAAGGTTCCAGTAATACTAACTTGACTCCTGGAATCAGAACTTCCAGATTATTTAACAAAAACTTTTAAAACAAACTCCTATCAACTAGGATCCCCCAACATCTAGGATATGACAATCATTAAGAAACATGATCAACAACTTTAACTACAGAAAAAAAACTGCATTTAATCATATATGAAATCTAGGAATGTGCCGTTGCTATATTTACTCCATTGTGGCCGCTTTTCAGCTAAGACTTATCTGCAACAGGAATTGTTCTCATCTGCATGTAGTGGAATCATCATGAGCCCCACAATAGTTGACCTTTTCATGGCATCACTCCATTCTTCAATGTTGACTCCTTCCTTTGCCGCGGATCCACTGTTTCTGCAAAAGGTTAGCACGTGCACATATCCAAGACAAGAATCCATAATAAGTTTCTTACTAACTTTCTTTCATCACATGGCTACAGGAAAACCACCAGACTTAAGGTAGGGAAAAAATACATTAGATTTAGTTCCATATACCCATGTAACATAGAGAAAGTATATTTATAAACTCAAAACATTTCACACATATTTGCATACACATAATTATAGCAGTTCTAAGAAAATAGTCTGAAAAAGTATCATGAAAGCATATGACATTCTCAAAGTTTAGCCATAAAACATATGAAACTTGAAACTATATAGGCCTTATATTGGCCTCATCAGGGACTTCCTAGGGGTCCTAGTATGCCTTGTCATGTGTTAGGACCCCTAAGAAGTCCCCATGACCCCTTTCAACACATTAGAACACTCAAGTGTGTCCCAAGGGGTCGTAGGACCCCTTAGGACACACTTGAGTATTCTAATGTGTCAAAAGGGGTNGGGACTTCCTAGGGGTCCTAGTATGCCTTATCATGCGTTAGGACCCTTAGGAAGTCCCCATGACCCCTTTCGACACATTAGAGCACTGAAGTGTGTCCTAAGGGGTTGTAGGACCCCTTAGGACACACTTGAGCATTCCAATGTGTTGAAAGGGGTCATGTGGACTTGATGTGATGGTCAAAATTTTGACCAACGTCTCCAATCATTTCCACCAATGATTGGGAAAAATTTTGACCAATGCCTTGGTGGAAACCATAGCACGCACGTCGAAATCACTTGATGGGATAGTCAAAATTTTGACCAACGCCTCCACTTGTTTCCACCAAAGATTGGTCAAAATTTTGACCATTCCATCAAGAGATTTTGACGTGCGTGCTATGCTTTCCACCAATGTTATGGTAGAAATTTTGACCAAATATTGGTCAAAATTCTAACCATTGCCCTACAGATTTCGACGGCGATTTCTGTCAAATTAAACAAGAGCTATAGTTAAAATTTTGACCTCTATTTTGGTCGCAATTGCGACCAATAATAAAAACGTCAAAATTTCGACAAAAAAAGATCGACGAAAGGTTTGGTCATGAATTTGACCAATTACTGTCAAAATTTCAACCAATTTTCGTCGAAATTTGAAGTCAAATTTACTAGTGGGAAGAGGAAGTGTCATGTTTACAGGAAAGTGTTTTCATTGCAATGAGGTTGGTCATCAATCTTTTAGGTGTCCTAAGTGGATTGAATCAGACCAAGACAAAGATAGAAGGGTACATCTCATACAAGAAGATGAGAATAATGAGAAACCAAAACCATGTCCACTAGATCCTGTACTTGATGGTGATTTCTTGATGATAAGAAAAGGAGAGCAAGTGTTAGAACCAAAGGTAAACATTTTTAGAACTAATTGTTTATGCAAAGGCAAGATATCTAAGTTGATTGTAGATTCTGGATCTCATAGAAATCTTGTTTCTTCTAATATGGTATCCAAGTTAGGAATTGTACCATTTGACCATCCTAATCTCTACAAGGCCACTTGGGTTACCCAAAACTAGTATGTAGTTGTTAGTCAAAAGGCTTATGTGAATTTTTCTATCGATACATATCAGGATAGAGTTCTTTGTGATGTCATTCCAATGACATGTGTATATCTAATATTAGGGAGACCATGGCAATATAGTAGAAGAACTATTCATGGTGGATTTGATACCACCTATTTGGTACACAAAAATGGTGAGAGATATAAACTAAAACTATTATCTTTTGATACAAGGGAAAATGCTATAATTTGTTTTGGGGATCAGATCTTTGAAAAGATGTAGGGTCAAAATAAGAAAGACACTGGTTTGAAGATGGAGAAGTTTCAGAAGAAGGGCAGTCCTAATGATGAGGGACTTTGGGATTTGAAATGTGTAAAGGTAGGGACCATTTTTTGTCCAATTGTTGAATAGAAAAAAGGTGAAGGCATGAAAGAATTGCAGAAGCAGTGTATGAAGAAGAATGGATCAGTGCTACAGTCCCAATGCAAGTGACAAACCAAGAAACAGTACAAGCAATACTATCCCAGACAAGGACACATAAAAAATTGTTTTATTTCTAAAAATTCTTGGCATGTGAATACACGATGGAGAAGGAGAAATAAAATAACTCTTGGGGATTAATTGAACCCTAACTAGAGATGGAAGAGGAGGCATGATTAGACTGATATATTAAAGAATTGGAGCAATTCTTGGGACAAGAATTCTTTTGTTGTTGAGGAATATGGTGTAGGGGCATGAACTAGGTGGAAAGTTAACACCAAGAAGACTCAAGGAATGTATGTAGGTTTTCATACCTCTAAGGAACTCAATTGTTAAGCGTTAAGACCTATTATGGTCATTGGGATGAATAAATGAAATAAGTTTGTATAGGTCCTAAAGGTTCTGATAAGGACCTTAGGACTAAAATGCTTGTAAGTGGGTCAATAGCACCCTAGAAGTTTGAATAGGATCTAGAAAGGACTTAGAAGGTTTTAGATAAGTTTAATAAGTCATTTGGAGTCACTGAGAGTCAGTTATTAGTAGGTTTCAATTAAATAAAGCCATTTTTCATTTTGGGAAATTTAAATATTTAAACACAAATCACTAGTTGATATTTGGAGGGGATTTGATTTTAGAAGAGTTTAAGGCTTAAACAAATGTTTCAACCACTCCAAATTGGTTTAGGAAGTTAGTAGGGAAGTTTATAAGAGGGATTCCAATCATTGTATGGGCATGAAGAGCGGAATGTATGGACTGTGACTAAGATTCAATAAAAAGACATTACATTTTCTGCATTTTGATGGTGTATTTACATTGTTTATGATCAGATTAATTTCTAATATCTTTGAGGGAATAATTAAATTTGTTTTAAATCCATCTTGAATGTTTTAAGTCCATTTATATTACTGACTAAGCAATCAGGGTCGACAGTCATTTGAAAACCAATGTTCTTTGTAACTTTTGGTAGTTTAATGGTTGCATGATCATTCCATGGATGATTTCTAATTAATTCTCATGGATTGATCCATCCTTAATATGTATGATATAAATCTAACTTGATAATGTGCAGATAAGGGGCCAAGTGTTGGTGATCACCGTAACAGGGATAAGAAAGTCATGGAAATGATGGGTAAGGAGAAATAGTAGAAGATCTGCTCAAACAAGATATGGTTTTTATGTTTTGAGGTGTATAGACACACCATATACAAGGTGAATCCACCTTTTTTTAGTTGCAAGAGTGTTGGGAGAACACTTAATTAGAAAGCCCTAGATTAAAGGGTTAATTGGGACCAAATTGGGGGTTTGATGTTTGAGAAGGTCTAGGGATAAAATTGATAAGAGATTACTTAGATTGGGAGTGTTTTTGAAGACTGTTGAGAGTCTTGACATTTGGAAGTGAAGATGACTCATAGTTGCTTTTTTAATTGACCATATTCTATGCTAGGAATAGGAGAACAGTCTGAGAAACTAGTAGTTTGTCCAAATAACATGTGAAAATATTTTGATATGTTGAAGTATGTCACAATGGGTGTCTAAAATTATATTTGGTTAGTTTGGTGTTTTGGGAAGTTTGCAAGAAATTTACATTTTTAACTCATTGTTGACCTACTAGAAGACTATTAGGCCTCTTGGGACAGGTTGGACAAATTGGAGTGTTGGGGATTGCTTGGGAACACATAACCTGTTGAAACTCTTTGGATCAAATTTTTTTTGGGTTGAGGCTTGTAGGCTATTTGGGTGCGGGCTTAACAAATCAGATTTTGAGCCTTTAAGAAGTTGTTCTGAAACATCCACCCAAACCTCTACATCAGAGTTAATGGTGTGTTGCATATCTCTTTAATTTATCATAAATTTTATTATGTACATGATCAAACTAATAGATGTGGGTGTGTAAGTAATATTTTATAATGTAGGGTGCAAGATAGTTAGACACACTATAGTGATTATTTGAGGTGTCAAGTTTTTCACATTGTATAAGCTTAATGAATACATTATCAAGTGTTATTGTGCTTATGGGAAAAGTAAATTTATGATTACTTTATTGGAAGAGGTGAGGATTTCATATTCAATAGATGGTTGTGGCTTTTGGGAACCTAAGGCTCCTCTCTCTTCTAAGTAAAAGTTAAATGTAGATACTACTATGTTATGGAACCAAAGACTTGTCCATATAGATAAAAAGGTCCAAGGAATTTAAAAAATTAAAACCTTGTTGAAGGTTTGACTAATTGTGATCTTGATTTTGATTTTTATGAGCATTGCATTTATAGAAAATAAACTCATACTCAATTTTACTTGAGCGCTCTTAAATCTTTTGGTGTGTTGGACCTTATTTATTTTGATGTTTTTGGTCTTCTAGATATCCTTTTCATTTGAAAATCCACATATTATGTTTTATTTGTTAATGGTTATAGGATAAAGACATGGGTATATTTTCTAAAGTGTAAATGTGAAGATTTTAGTTGATTTAAAAGAAATAAAAGAAATGAATGAATTGTAGGTCGTCCATAATAAAATATTTGAGGAAGTATAATGACAAATTGTTTCTCTATTTGTAGCTTGTCCTTTTCTTAAATAGCATCAAGTAGTGTGAGTATCTCTTTACTTTATTAGTTTGTTTATTTTGATGCATGACATCTACCATATGATATAAATTTTGGAGATATCTATATAGGCATAAAAAATCCTATCACAAGAAAAATTATTTACATTTAATAATTATAGTAAACATGACAAAATAGTTGTACTTTTAAATTTAATTTAATTATTAAATTTAAATAAATTATCTCGTCACATGCTTTTTGTTGATTGTATAGATATCTCCAAATTTTATATTATATGGTACATGACATGCATCAAAATAAATAAACTAATAAAATAAAGAGATACTCACACTATAACTTTATTTAAGTAAAGGAGGTGTGGGGAGATTCCCACATTTTACTTTCAAACAAATTGTTCTAGATGGCATCAAGGGAAATATATTTGACAAGATTATGTAAGGGTCCTCATATTTGGTCATTATTTTAATTTATCATTAGAGTTGAAAGTACATCTTATATTAATAAATTTAATGTTTGATATATTGGAATAACTATGGAAAGTTGGGATTGAGAGGGGAGGGGTGAATTAGTACCAATAAAAAATTTCTAACCACAATCACCAATTAAACCATATACTGCTGCTTAGTGATTACCGAGTTTATAACTTTGAAATAAAGTAATTTAATGCTTATAAAACCATAACATCAAAATATTAAACAATAGAAGTCTTAACAACATGATTTTGGTAATGCATAAATCATTAGTTAGAGGATAAAACTACGGTGGGGATGACATCCACAACCTTCACCAACTGCAGTATAAAGGGTGCTCAGTTAGAGCTACAAAGTTTAGCTATTTCTGATATCTTACCCGGTTAAGCGTATATATAAGACTTGTTAGTGTGATAGATAAATGTGGCCTTGTTACCTACCCATGCACTTCAACATGGTCATTATTCACCAGTCACACACAAGAATGGATATGAAATTATCCATCTTGCATGTCTATATGACTTGACCTATTGCCTTCTATCTAGTTAGGGTTTTTGGAATAAACTCTAAGAATTGAGAGTCCAACAACCTAGACCATTGCTAGAATGAAGGATTTAATCAAATATGAAATGCATTATTAATCTAGATAGCTTATTTTATTCTAGAAACAAATGTGCAAAGCTAGATTAATCTAAGAAATTGAATGTAAAACTAGATTAATCTACAAACGATTATGAAGTTAATCTAAGAATGAACAATGATATAAGAACTAAGATTGGTTGGAAATATTTTAACTATGCAAATTTAATCTAAATGATATTAAACTAGCATGATGTTAAGATTATTGCAACAATTCTACAAACAAAGCATTTAATTAGAAAACTAGTGAATTCAAATTATAAGAATACAACATTCAAGACTAGTTTGAATGAGAGCTGAGAGAGTTCTTTTATAGGATGAGAGTCCAGTTAGAATGGAAAGTTTCCTTTGAGAGAAACAGTCAACACCTTGACATCCAGTTCAGATTAGCAAATTCGCTTGAGAAAAATAGTGAACTGTTGTCTTCTTGAGTGAGTGAGTCACTTAACTGATTTGTTTCTCATTTCAATCACAGTTAACTCAGAGTTTCAATTTTTGAACTGGAGAGAAGATTTTGGAGAGAATATTTAATTAAATAAATAGAATATGACCTCATAAATGTATTTTCTCAATTATTGAACAATTACATTCAATTATTGAAATGAGGATATTTATTTAATAATTAAATATTATTTAATTCCTTTTTATGTGTTTTAGCTAAAAGGGGTTAATTTAATTTAATTAAGGTGCTAGGACTTTATAATTAAATTAATTCAATCATAGGGTTTGTTTAGCTAATTGATTGATATTTAGGAATTAAATATAATGTATGATTAATGCAGATTTAAGATTTTCTACATTTGACACTTAGGTCGAGTAGAGTCAGTCAAAACTCAGAATTGCCTACTACAATAGGACTTTGATGATCTAGAAGAATGACAAATGCAACAAAATTGGTTAGGGTTGCAAGATGCCAATTTTGGGGTGTTACATTTTGCCCCTCTTTGAATTGATGTGCGAGCAACGCATTGATTCAAAGAATAGTCTGATGTCTGAAGCACAAAAGTATAGATTTTGAAAATTGATAATGCAAAGATCGATTGATGAAGATTTTAGAGCCACCTCCAGGACAGAGCTTAACCCTCCAAAGTCTAGGTTAGATTTCCAAGACACCGGTCAAGTAGAGTTTTTGAAGGTCATCTCCAAAATGAAGCTTGATCCTCAGGGATCTGGGTTAGATTTCCCTGATACCTAATAGATTGAGATTTCAAGAATCATCTCTAGAATGAAGCTTGATCCTCAGGGATCCAGGTTAGATTGCCCCGATACCTAATAGATGATGAGATGTAAGGAACATAGATGCCCTTAGTGACTCAAAGTCATGGAACACCTAGTTTTGACTATGAGATACAAAAAACTAAACATGCCCCAAGTGATGAGATGCCCCTAACAATGAGGACTTTTGAATTTAGATCGGATTGATAAAATAGATTCAAAGCAATTTAATGATGTAATAATCCTGCCCCCTTAGGAGCAAAATGGAAAGATGACACGTCAAAATGATGATTAAGAGCGAGAAATCATAGATAGATGCTGAATCAGAGATCAAGAAGAACTCAGAACATATTACGGAAGAATTCAGAAGATTCAAAATCAATTTTGTGTGATTTTGAGGCCTGGTTGACTAAGTTTGACTAGGGTTTACCAGAGTTGACTTTTGATGAAAAGAGTCAAAGATTTGAGAAAATGTTGATTAGATATGATTCTGACAAGAAAGTGACATCAGAAAGTTGATTGCACAAGCGTCTGATAGCGTCGGCCCCAAAAATTTTAAAATGTGATTTTGAGTGATATAGGAGTGTCAGATTTTGATTTCGATCATAAAAATGGATTTAGAGCTATCAAATTAGATAGTGGTGAAATTTTCATGCAAAATGGAGCACTTTTGAAAATTAGGTCAAAACCTATATATGAGTCAAAAAGGTCATTTTCAAATCATTTGCATTTGTTGACTTTTGAGAAAAAGAGCTTAGAGCAAAAATGGTGGTCCCTGTGAGTACTCACCATTTTGAGCGATTCAGGTGTCACAGTCGTCTGACAGTGTACGAACCTTCAGTAAGTGGTCGAATAACCTCTTTGTCAATCCAAATTTTACTGTTGTCAAGCCCCACGATGGGCGCCAGAAATGTGATAGCTAAATGTGGCCTTGTTACCTAGTCATGCACTTCAACATGGTCATTATTCATTAGACGCACACAAGAATGGATATGAAATTATCCATCTTGCATGTCTGTATGACTCAACCTGTTGCCTTTTATCTACTTAGGGTTTTTGGAATAAGCTCTCAGAATTGAGAGTCCAACAACCTAGACCATTGCTAGAATGAAGGATTTAATCAAGTATGCAATGCAATATTAATCTAGATAGCTTAGTTTATTCTAGAAATGAATGTACAAAGCTAGATTAATCTAAGAAATTAAATGTAAAACTAGATTAATCTACAAACGATTATGAGGTTAATCTAAGAATGAACAATGATATAAGAACTAAGATTGTTTGAAAAGAGTTTAACTATGCAAATTTAATCTAAATGATATTAAACTAGCATGATATTAAGATTATTGCAACAATTCTACAAACAAAGCATTTAATTAGAAAACTAGTGAATTCGAATTACAAGAATACAACATTCAAGACTAGTTTGAATGAGAGCTGAGAGAGTTCTTTTATAGGATGAGAGTCCAGTTAGAATGGAAAGTTTCCTTTGAGAGAAACAGTCAACACCTCGACATCCAGTTTAGATTAGCAATTTTCCTTGAGAAAAATAGTGAACTGTTGTCTTTTTGAGTGAGTGAGTCAGCTAACTGATTTGTTTCTCTTTTCAATCACAGTTAATTTAGAATTTCTATTTCTGAACTGGAGAGAAGATTTTGGAGAGAATATTTAATTAAATAAATAGAATATGACCTCATAAATGTATTTTCTCAATTATTGAATAATTATATTCAATTATTGAAATGAGGATATTTATTTAATAATTAAATATTATTTAATTCCTTTTTATGTGTTGCAGCTAAAAGGGGTGAATTTAATTTAATTAAGGTGCTAGGACTTTATAATTAAATTAATTCAATCATAATGTTTGTTTAGCTAATTGATTGATATTTAGGAATTAAATATAATGTATGATTAATGTAGATTTAGGATTTTTTGCATTTGACACTTAGGTCGAGTAGAGTCAGTCAAAACTCAGAATTGCCTAGTACAATAGGAATTTGGTGATCCAGAAGAATGACAAATGCAACAAAATTGGTTAGGGTTGCAAGATGCCAATTTTGGGGTGTTAAAGTTAGGTCTACGTAGTTAAAGGATTTTTAAAAACTCTATACTTAGAGATGTACCTTGTTAAAGGATTTACAAATATAAGATTGGTTAAGATCTACCCAGTAGTGGGATTTAAAGCTCTCAATACAATAGTATCAAATAACTTAATAATGTCTATAAAAATGCATTAAATGTAAATGTTGTTCAGACTCTATGTGCTCTGATTTGTGTTACCTCAATCTCAAACTATAAAATTGTTCTATTTTTCTCTACTGTAACTGAATTTATGCTCGGTGCTCTTTGCTCCACTTCATGTTCTTAAATAACTCCTTTTACTTTCTTAGCAAAAAAAATAACAACTCTTTGTCCTCTTCTCCTTCTTTTGTATACTGTATGTTTCTCTCTTACAAATTCATCCAATATAAAGATGATTTTTTCCTCTTAATCTTATGCATTAGGTACGTTGTAAATTTATCTTGACTATTAGATCTTCTTTCCAGCTCGATGACCATGTCACTTTTACCTCGGTACTTGTTGTTTTTCTTGTAAATGACAAACTTTCTTTTTTTCCATTTGATCTTTGCCTTAGATCTTCACTCTAATTTATTTACATCATTGATCATGGAACAAACTATTATAAATGATTGTATATGCATAATTAATGCTCTGACAATCATTAAATGTGATCTGATCACATTTTGAGTCAACTGTCTATTTCAGTTGAATAACTCCACAATACTTGGTTAAAATGTTCTTCATCACTTGGTGTAATATCAACTTGGTGTACTACATGTGCTCAGTGTAGTGTGTCACTCAGTTACAGTAGGTACTTGGTACTTTTTTTAACTCTGTTGCTTTATTGATTGGCTCGGTGTGCATTACTGACTTGTCTTATCCTTGACTATATCCTTTTACTAATCAATTCTCCTTGAATCCATGACTTTGACTAAACTAATGGGGTATGTGCAGAATCATGGTATACCAAGCTATGGCCTTAAGTGGCAATGAAAAATTGGTAAATCAGGGTTAGTCAACTTGACGTAAAATATTAAATATCTTATCAACCTTATGTGAAAAAGTTGTAACAATAGAATCTGTAGGAAATTGAATGTATTTTCTACACTACTAGCCCTTGTCTGAAAAAAATTAATCTAATTGTTCAATATTTTAGATTTCAATGCAGTAGTACAATTTTTTTTAGGAAAAAGATAAAAAGTACATGTATGTTTGACCACCTTAATCACAATCAAATGATGATATATTTTCACAAGATTCTAGATATAAGTAGTAGACTCATGCCCGGATGTGACGCATATTTTTGTGTAATTGTTTACAAAATAAATTATTAATTATGAATTTTCTGCTATAACTTATTCAAAATAAAAAAAATTTCGTGTCTAACCACCTTAACTAATTCCAAACTTTACAAAATTGAAAACTTTTTTTTTCTTATAGTATGCAAAGCATAGAATGTGACGCATGTTTCAGATTTCAAAAAGGTTAAATCGTTTGAAAGTTATAGTTGTTTTTCAACCAGTCTGTCAATTAGGACTTTAGAGATAACTCAATTAGAAAATAAGTAATAATTACTTACTAAACTCAAATTCTGACAACAATTATATTGATGGAAAGCCGGTAATGTCTTTAAGGAACTATTTTTGTTTCATCAATTTTGGGTGAAAAAAAGGTCGTCAGCTACATGGTCAAAGTTTGGAGATCAGAGGAAATATGGTGAGCACGTCGTTTGGGTTGACCATCCACATTTGGCATTGAATAATTTTAAAACCCAAAGCAAAAACCAAGCCTAATCGTATATTCAATAATATCGGATATCCGATAACTCCCACCCAAATTCAACATTTCAATTTCAACGCTCTTTTCAATTTTATGATTTTAGGTTTTTTTTTCAATTTTATGATTTTATATTTTTAGGTTATATATTATAAATTTCATTTTTTTAATATTAATATTAGATGGTAATAGCATTAGTATTCTATAATTATTTAAATATTAGTATTGTATTATATAAATTAGTATTATATTATTATTATTTTTCTCTATTGTATAATAGTATAATATTAGTATTAATTATTTATTAATATTTATACTATAACAATAATACCTAGGGGAGAGAGAGAGTATAATAGTATATATATATATATATATATATTTGATCGGTAAAAGGAAAATGCTTGTTATTTTATTAACTCATTATAATTTTTACATTTGCCCCATTCAGTGCAGGCACCAGGGTAAAAAGAATGGGGCCAAGAAAACCCCTGGTGTAGCCCAGAACTGAAGTCCTTATACATACATTTGCCCATGATGACATGTAACTGATTGAATGTTTGATAATGTTAAGTTGAAGATGATGCAAAACATTAAATCAGTTAATGGTTTGTATTGTCATTGATGTCAACTTGATATCATCTGTATGGTCATACACATAATGCCAAAGACTTCAGAGAATCAATGGAACAATGATTATGATTTCAAAAATGCATAAAAGTCAAGTATTCACTAAGTGACAGACTACACCGACGGAGTGCACACCATCAGTAAAGACAGAGATAAAGTCACAGTGATGCCCGACGAGCAGAAGAAAGTGTTTTCCGATGAAGTAGAATCATAGGATGCCCGATGAGCTAAAAACAAAGTTGCCTGAAGAGCAAGATCCAATGATGCCCGACGGACGGAGCTCCCGAAGCTAAGTGACGTTACACCGGCGGAACTGGCACTTGTCATCGGTGACGAACTGCAGAATTGACTGACAAAATAGAGAGATCAGAAAACAACAAAATATCTAGCTGGCAGAGATTAAGGATAGACTTAACTGATTGTTTTATTCAACCATAGTTAAGCAATTGATTTATACGGTTTGCAAGAAGATAACTAAGAGATAAATCAGGAGTTAAAGTCGTAAATCAAATTGGCTGGATTGTTTTTCACACCAAGAATCAAGAATCAAGAATTAAGGAATATCATGTCTATATAAGAAGCAAGCATAATTCATTTCCGCAAGCAATCAGATACACAGGGGAGTGAATTAAAAGAAGATGCTGAAGAGAAACTGGTGAAGGATAAACTTCATACAATCCTGATCAATCAAGCTAAGGGAGAGCTAAAGAATTCTATAGACACAGACGAACAGACAAGCATAGCATCACAGAGCAGAAAGTGTGAAGTACAAAGGAATTGAATTGATACATTGATCAGAGAGGTATTATATGTAAATAGATCTGAATATCTATAATTCAAAGTTGCATTAGAAACAAGTCATTGTGTTTCAGTTTAACCATTGAAGCATTAAGTCTCTTAACAGAGTAGGACTTAACCGTCTTCTATAATTGAGGTATATCCTAACAAATTACCAAAAAGGTTGATTCATAATAGTAGCAGCGGTCTTACCTAAAGCCTATTGACTATCTAAGAAGGAGGCTGATTCAAGGATGGTAGTAAGATTAGCACAAAGACTATTGACAGTCTAAAGACTGATTCAAGGATGGTAGCGTAGATGCTAGATACTATGTGACAACCTATGTATAAAAATCCTCTAACAAGGTTGTACTTAACCATGTGTTTGTAACCTTTAACAAGGTTGGCTCCTAATAGGGCTCACTTTAGAAGAGTAAAAATTTAGGGTACCGGTCCCAGTGGTTTTTCCCCTTAACAGGGTTTCTACATTAAAATCCATGTGTTATGTGTGTATGGTTTATTACTTTATTATTTTACATTTCACATATACATTTCTGGATTGATTGGTATACTATGCATATTTACTGAGTATCGGTAAATGAGTTTTACTACTTATCGGTAATCAAAGAGAATAAGGACAGACAAGGAAAATCGACAGACAGTTAATTATTTCAAGTATTTCAAGGCATACATCTTGTAGGGACTTAATAATCTGAGGTGTATTAATTGGTGGATTAAAGTTTAAAGGATAAATTTTTGAGGCCACTGATTCACCCCCCCCTCTCAGTTATTACTAACAATTGGTATCAGAGCTTGTGTGCTTAGAAGGAAGGTTTCAAGACCTAAGTAAAGATCACAAGATGAACAGATGAGATGTGCCCAAGTTGAACAAAGACAACTTTGCTTCCTGGCAAAGTAGAATAAGACTTCACTTATCAGGTATTGGCAATGATATTACTCAATACTTAGATACTAAATATGTGTTGCCTATAGGACCATTGATGGTAGATCAATTGAGAGTAAAGCATGCACATAACTGCATGTGTATAGAGCTTTCTGCCTCACTCTCTGATGCTGAATTTGAGGATGTTAAAGATTTCAAAAATGTAAAGACAATGTGGGATAAGATAAAAATTGCACATGGAGGTGATACAAATATTTTGAGAGCCAAGGCAAAAAGTCTTAGAGGAAATTTTGATGATCTCAGAATGGAAGAAGGTGAAAACATCACTCAGTACAACACAAGAATAAAAGTAGTCAATGCTATACGAGACATTGGAGGTACACTTGAAGAGGAGATAGTGGTAAGTAAAATCTTAAGAAACTTATTGCCTGTATATGCTATTAGAGTCTCTTCTATTCAATAAATGAGAGCAGTAGCAAACAATACAGTCACTCTTGATACCCTAATTGGTAGACTGATTTCATATGAGATGAATAATTTTGATAATAGTGTCCTACCAAGTTTAGAGTCTGCATTTAAGTCTTCTATGAGAATAAGCAAATCTAGTCAGAGACACTCATCTAGAAGAGACAGTGAAAGTGAAAGTGAAGAAGATCTAGATGAAATAGAAGCACTCATGGCAAGAAGAATACAAAGAGGCAAAGGTAAATACAAAGGCAAGTTACCTCTTGTATGTTTCAATTGTAAAGAGATTGGAAACTTTGCTGCAAGATGTCCTAACAAAATAAAAGATGATAGAAGTGATAACAGATCTTTTGAGAAGAAATATGACATAGGTGATAACAAATATTATAAAGGTTACCGACAATCAAAAAGAAATGATACCTGAGATTACAAGGATAAAGGAAAAAAGGCTAGCTATCTAGCTACTTGCAAAGATGAAGATACTGACACTGAACCGGATGATGATATCAAAATAGTTTTTGTAGCTGTGAAGGATGATTCAGATGAAGATGAAAGGTATGAAAAAACTGCACTCATATCTAAGATTAGTAAGAATGATATCTGGATTATAGATAGTGGCTGCAATCACCATATGACTGGTGACAATGAAAAGTTTAATACTTTTGAATACTATAAAGGTGGTACAATAAGAATGGAAAATGATACACCTTGTCAAATTGAAGGTAAATAAACAGTAATGCTGAATAACCTGAATAAATGTGAAAATGCTTATTGGGTAAAAGGATTGAATTATAATCTTTTGAGTGTTTCTTAGCTGAATAATTTAGGTCACAAAGTAGCATTTGAGAACAAGAAGGCAAAGATCTTCAATGAATTAGGAAAACTGATTGGTACCGGTGAACAGACCAAAGGTAATTTATTCTATCTGAATGATACTAACCCCACTTGCCTGATGACTAGAAACAAAGATATATGGTTGTGGCACAAAATATTGTGTCAGGTGAATTTTGACAACATGATGAAAATAAGCAGGAAAAGAAGTGTAAGAGGCTTATCGACGATGACAAAGCTAGACAACATCATGTGCAAAAATTGTCAAAAAGGTAAAATGACAAAATCTAGTTTCAAAAGTAAAACCCATACATCTAATGACATTCTAGAATTAGTTCATACTGATTTATGTGGACCAATGAGGACAAAGAGCTAGTATGGAGATAGATATTTTATTCTCTTTGTTGATGATTATTATAGAATTATGACACTCATGTTTCTAAAAGAAAAGTCTGAAGCATTCAAGATGTTTAAATGGTACAAGGCTATGGTAGAAAAACAAAGTGGTAAGGATCTAAAATGTTTAAGATCAGATAGAGGAGGAGAGTTTATATCAGATGAATTCACTAATTTCTATAATGAGCATGGAATAAAAAGATAGGTTTCTACACCAAGAACACCACAAAAAAATGGGATTGCTGAAAGAAGGAACTGATCAATAATTGATTGTGCAAGAACACTGATGATAGAGAAGGACATCACCCAAATCTTCTTGAGGGAAGCTGTTAGCACTGCTATCTATACACTTAACATAGTACAATTGAGAAAGGACTCAAAGAAGTCTCCTTATGAGCTATGGTATGGTAAAACACCCAATGTAAGTTACTTCAAAATATTTGGCAGTCAATGTTATGTCTTAAAAGATAATAGAAATGGAAAGCTCGATGCCAAAAGTGATGAAGGTATTTTTCTGGGGTATTCTACCAAAAACAATGCTTTTGAATGTCTACTCAAGGCTTCTAACAAAATAGTTGAAAGTGAAAATGTGAAGATTGATGAATTTGCAGAAAATAATGAACTAGAAAGCATAAAAGAACCAGAGGACTACAACAAGTTTGTATACTGTGAAGGACCCACAACTCTACCTGAGCAACAGTGCTTAAATCTTGAACAACAAAATGTTGCAATCGACAGTCAAAATATTGTTATCAACGGTCAGGATAATGATCAAAATGAGGTGCAAGGTAATGAAAATCAAAGAGTGTACCTATACTTGCAAGATATATAAGAAGGAACCATCCAAAGGACCAGATCCTAGGAGATAAGAAAGTTGGTACAAGAACAAGAAGTAAGTCTTTAAACTCAAATTGCTTAATTTGCGAGTTTGAACCAAAATATATCAATCCTGCACTAGATAATGAAGAATGGATAAGTGCTATGAATGATGAGATTGAACAGATTGAGAAGAACAAGACATGGTCACTTGTGACAAGACTAGATGACAAGAATGTCATCGGTACAAAATGGATATTTAGGAACAAACTGAACAAAAATGGAGAAGTCACAAGGAACAAAGCAAGACTAGTATGCAAGGGGTATGCACAAGAGGAAGGTATAGACTATGGAGAAACCTTTGCACCCGTTGCTAGGCTAGAAGGAGTATGAATTCTACTTGCATATGTTGCATACAAAGGATTCAAAGTATATCAAATGGACGTCAATTTAGCATTCCTAAATGGAATACTTGAAGAAGAGGTATACATTGAGCAACCAGAAGGGTTTGTGGATCCAGACAAGAGGAACATAATATGTAGACTTCACAAAGCCTTGTATGGATTGAAACAAGCTCCCAGAACCTAGTATGAATGACTTCATTCCTATCTAATAAGTATTGGATTCATGAGGACTAGTGAAAACAATAATCTTTATTTGAAAGAAGATACTAATGCTAACACTTTGATTGCTGAAATATTTGTTGATGAAATCATATTTGGAGGAAATGATATGATATGCAAATCATTCACCGATGAGATGAGCAAAGAATTTGAGATGTCTATGTTTGGAGAGATCAAGTTCTTACTTGGTCTACCGATCATTCAACAAAGTGAAGGTATTTTCATTACACAGTCCAAATACATCAAAGAAGTTTTGAAAATATTCAAAATGGAAGATTCTAAACCTGTTGGAACACCGATGGCTACTGGATGCAAATTAACAAAGGAAGACAAGACAACATAGGTAAATCCAACTCTATATAGATCAATGATAGGAAAACTCATGTATGTTGTACACACTAGACCAGATATTGCACATGCACTAGGGATTGTTGCTATATTTTTTACTAACCCCAGGGAATCACATATAACTACTGTGAAAAGAATTCTAAGATATATGAAGAATACTGAGGAATTTTTCTTATGGTATAGAAGAGAAGGAAAATTTGAACTAAAAGTGTTTACCGACGCTGATTGGGCTAGAAATCTTGATGACCGAAAGAGCACAACTGGAGGAGCATTCTTTATGGGTGACAGACTTTTCACATGGATTAGCAAGAAACAAGGATGTATCTCTCAGTCTACTGTAGAAGCAAATTACAGGACATAATAACCTAGCCAAAATAACCCTAGACAGAATAACCCGGCCATAATAACCTAAGGACAAAATAACCCAGGGTCATAATAACCCATTCTAAAATAACCCGCAGTCAAAATAACCCATGGACAAAATAACCCCATAAGATTATAGAGAAAGGAAAACAAAATTTATAAATTATAAGTATATTTCTAAATTTTTTTTTTCAAATTTTCAATTAAAGTGTCAAATTATGAGAAATGCCTCTTATATAATCTATAATATTATTATTGTCATAACAATCAACTAGCATATTTAGTCTTTCTTTGAGTTCACGATATTTTTTCCTGCTTGGATATATAGTGTGTCTAGCCATATATTGCTCTATTTTATTCTCTTGAACCAGATTTTATTTATGTTGTAGTATAGCACTGACTTGAACATTTATTTGTAAAATATTTTGCACAACGCCAGATCCTTTTATTGACACCTTCTCGATGAAGGAAAACTGTGTAACCATTTAAAATGAGTAATTTCTTTTTTTTTGACTTGTTAAAAATTGAAGAGGCAATGTATGTATTAAAAATTATGAAGAATTTCTTGATTCCCTAAAAGTATATTTATTTTTGTATATTGATTCCCTAGGAAAATATAATATAATGTTCAAAAAATTATATTAAAAAATATTTTTTTTTTATGAATTTTGATTTCTCTTTTTCTTATCACTCTACAAATGCTTAATTCTTCTCCCCTTCTTCCTTCCTTTACTTCTCATAATTCTACCACTTTATATATCCTCTTAATGTCTCTTCATAATGCCTTTTGCCTTATATCTTTTCATATTAACTCTTATTTAGCTTATTCCCACAAATTTGTCTTTATTTCGATAATTATTTACCATTTTATAAGTTATTTAAGTGTATTAAAGATATTTTAAGGCTATTTTAGGGGTACATAATAGATATATGGTCTAAAATTGACCTAAATATCCTCTATGGTGCCTCACAATCTTTTTTTTGCATACTAACTTGATGTAAAATTATCATGGGTTATTTTGTCCATGGGTTATTGTGACCCTGGGTTATTGTGTCCTTGGGTTATTATGGCAGGGTTATTGTGTCCAGGGTTATTTTGGCTGGGTTATTATGTTTGGTTACTGCAAAAGTAGAATCTGTTGTTGCTGCTACAAACTGCTCAAATATTGCATGGATCAAACATTTGCTGGAGGGTATGCATATGAAGATCATAGAACCAGTAATTATCTATTGTGATAACACCAATGCAATAAATATTTCAAAGAATCTAGTCATGCATGCAAAGACTAAACACATTGCCATCAAGTATCACTATTTAAGAGAACAAGTTCAAGAAAAAGAGGTCATACTTGAATATGTGCAATCAAAAGAACAATTGGTTGATATCTTCACCAAG
>MU226925.1:5399942-5436037 GCA_018584345.1 Thuja plicata | reverse complement strand
GCACCAGAACATATTGTTATATTGATGATGGATAAGGGAAATTCAAGGAATATATTATGGATAGAAGAAATTGTTTGACAGAATGTCAGATATTTGACAAATATTTGTTTGGCATTGTTGTCAAAGGAAGAGAATGTATCCATATTATCATCAGAAACTATTCATTATCAAATTACTCCAAATAGGGAGAGATCATATTCTTAGGGAGAGAGTTTGTATAAAAGTTGTGAATAAAAGATAGTGACATCAAGAAGCAGAAAAAGTCAAAAGAGAGAAATTGACACAAACAGAGGACACAACACATCAGAAGAAGAAACAAAGAAAGCTGCAAGAATCAAATTTAAGCTAACACAGAGCTTACTAGCAGTTAGACATTCTTATCAGTTATCAAAACAAACTATTTGGTAATTTGATGAATCTCAAAAATTGTATTTCATATTGTATTAGAAATAGCATAGTGTGATAATATAGTATGTTGCCTTCAATGCCAAAGGGAGAGATTGATGACATGTAACTAATTGAATGTTTGATAATGTTAAGTTGAAGATGATGCAAAACATTAAACCAGTTAATGGTTTGTATTGTCATTGATGTCAACTTGATATCATCTGTATGGTCATACACATAATGCCAACAACTTTAGAGAATCAATGGAACAATGATTATGCTTTTAGCAATGCATAAAAGTGAAGTATTCACTAAGTGACAGACTACACCGATAGAGTGCACACCATCGGTAAAGACAGAGATAAAATCACAGTAATGCCCGATGAGCAGAAGACAGTGTTACCCAATGAAGCAGAATCACAGGATGCCCGAAAAGCTAAAAACAAAGTTTCTCAACAATCAAGATCCAATGATGCCCGATGGATGGAGATCCTGAAGCTAACTGAAGTTACACCGATGAAACTGGCAGTTGTCACCGGTGACGAACTGTAGAATTGACCAACAGAACAAAGAGATCACAAAATGACAAAATATCTAGCTTGCAGAGCTTAAGGATAGACTTAACTGATTGTTTTATTTATTTTATTCAACCACAGTTAAGCAATTGATTTATATAGTTGGCAAGAAGATAACTACGAGATAAATCAGGATTTAAAGCCGTAAATCAAATTGGCTGTATTATTTTTCACGCCAAGAATCAAGAATCAAGAATTAAGGAATATCTTGTCTATATAAGAGACAAGCATAATTCATTTCCCCAAGCAATCAGATACATGGGGGAGTGAATTAAAAGAAGATGATGAAGAGAAACTGGTGAAGGATAAAAATTATACAGTCCTGATCAATCAAGCTAAGGGAGAGCTAAAGAATTTTACAAACACCAACGAACAGACAAGCACAACATCACAGAGTAGAAAGTGTGAAGCACAAAGGAATTGAATTGATACATTGATCAGAGAGGTATTGTACATAAATAGATCTAAATATCTATAATTCAAATTTGCATTAGAAATAGGTCATTGTGTTTCAGTTTAACCATTGAAGCATTAAGTCTCTTAACAGAGCAAGACTTAACCGTCTTCTATAATTGAGGTATATTCTTATAGATTACCAAAAAGGTTAATTCATAATAGTAGCAGTGGTCTTACCTAAAGCCTATTGATAGTCTAAGAAGGAGGCTGATTCAAGGATGGTAGTAAGATTAGCATAAAGCCTATTGACAGTCTAAAGACTGATTCAAGGATGGTAGTGTAGATGTCAGATACTAAGTGACAACCTATGTATAAAAATCCTCTAACAAGGTCACACTTAACCATGTGTTTGTAACCTTTAATAGGGTTGGATCCTAATAGGGCTCACTTCAGAAGAGTGAAAATTTGGGGTACCGGTCCCAGTGGTTTTTTCCGTTAACAGGGTTTCCACATTAAAATCCATGTGTTATGTGTGTATGGTTTATTACTTTATTGTTTTACATTTCACATATGCACTTCTAGATTGATTGGTATACTCTGCATATTTACTGAGTATTGGTAAATGAGTTTTACTGCTTATCGGTAAGTAAGGAGAATAAGGATAGACAAGGAAAACTGACAGACAGTTAATTATTTCAAGTATTTCAAGGCATACATCTTGTAGGGACTTAATAATCTGAGGTGAATTAATTGGTGGATTAAAGTTTAAAGGATAAATTTTTGAGGCCACTGATTCACCTCCCCTCTTGGTTATTACTAACAACCCATAATTGGGTCTTTAGGAGGCATACCTCCCTTAAAAAAGCTCATCTTTGATACGTGCTTCATTCTTTTTCTGCGTGAAGCATTTTTCTCCAAGTCTAATGTATTTCAAGTTTTTGGAAGGGCATACCCTTCCAAAATGAGTACACTTTTGATTGATTAACAATTTTGTGGTATTGTCTCCTGGTGGATCCTTCCATGGGTCTGTCCTGCATATCCCATGTCCCTCGGGTTTGGCCATAGTCTTGTTATTATGAAGGACAACTTTTATCATTTTGGAGTGTGATCTAGCTGCTATAGCTTTAGGCTCTTCAAAGGGTGGCCAAGAGACTAGAATGAGAAGATGCTTTTTTCTTTCCCCTATTTTACTGTGTATCTTGCTTGGTTCATCATAGTGCATCTGCATATAGCGTTAGTTGTGCAGCCCATATAAAACTTTTTAAAGAAAATATTGTTATTAATGATCATTAGTTACTAGATCGCACATAGAAAATTTTGTAGACTCCTAGAAAGTTGGTAAAAGAAATAGTTTTATCCTCCATAGACATCGTATGGTAGGATGCTCAAGGTTTGATGGACTTTATTCCCAAAGTTTAAGGATGAATTGAACTTGAGGATATGCGATACTAGGATTGAGATCAGTCCCGTTAAGGATCTCAGCCCTAGATGCGAGATCAATCATTTTGTCAGAGAGTTGGCAGCGGTGTGCCAAGATACTAAGTGGCGATGTGCATATAGCCCCTAGGATAACGCAAAGACTTTTGGACTCAAGGGCTGAGAGTTGTTCATGATGTGATGGTTGGTTGCACATTCATCATGAGAGACTCTCTACAAATTTAGTCTAAGGGTCAATTAGGAGTCAGTTAAAACCATGGAGGAATGAATGTGATTGGGTCTAAATCCAAGTTTTTAAAGTGTTTATGCCATCAGCCCCAAGGTTAGCGAGGGTATCGGCATGCTTGTTCTGTTCCCAGTAAATATGATTAATGTTGAATCCATCTAAGTTTAAAATTTGGTCAATAGCTTGGTTAAGGATACTATTGAGTTTCCAGTTTGGAGCTGATTTGTTTCTAATAGAATTAATAATTAAAGATGAATCCCCTTTTATTGCTACTCTTTTAAACTTGAATTTGTTACATAGCCAAAGTCCTTTGAGCAGAGCCAAAATTTCCGCCATGTTGTTGGTGGTGTTTTCTATTTTTTCTGATCTTTCAATAAGTAACTTTCCTAAATCATCCTTGATACAACATCCAATACCTGCACTTCCTGGATTACCTCTGGAGGCTCCATCGAAGTTGAGTTTCACCCACCCTGGGTTCGGGGGAGTCCAAATACAATCTTTACGTGAAGGATTATTTGAAATGTCTCCTTTACCTACAAATGGAGGTATTCGGAGACCTATCCATTTGTTTATCATGGATCCATCCCAAGACGTCATTTGAATATCAGTTTAAACTAATTTACTGTTCAAGGTTTCAATGATAAGTGCTTCTATTTTGAGGGAAAGGTGTTCTATAGTCATTTCATGTTCTTTGAATATCCTTCTATTCCTTTCTTTCCAGATTTACCATATGATTATTGATGGTGAGATAGTCCATAAACCTTTATAGATGTTCTTGTAATGGAATTTTGGCCATGCCAAGAAATGTTGTAATACTATTTTTGGTGCTACAAATGACAGACCTATTTTTTTGTAAAACCAGTTCCAGACTAGGTTTGCATAATTGCAGTGAAGGAGGGTGTGATTAGGCTCTTTTTCAACACTTTTGCATAAGGACACCTTGATGGTCCTTCATAACCTATTCTTTTAAATTTGTCCCTAGTTAGAATATTGTTTTGCATGGTGAGCTAGGAGAATGCTCCTTCCTGTCTTGGAAAGACAAAGGGGATCCTAGCATAAAGGAGATGGCAACATTTTCCTAGAATGTAGCTTGAGACTGGTGATATAATTATATCCTTCTTTGGTTGTGTATTCTCCTATCTTAGAACCAGTCCATATGAGTTTGTTATTTTTTGAGGACAAAGAGAAAGTTCTGATATTAAGGATGGATTCTAGAAGTGAGAGTTCTCCTGCAGGGATATTGTAAGAATGAAAGTATTTCCACTTCCATCCTTTATCCGTAGAGGAATAAATATCTATATAATCACATAGATGGATTCCTAGGGATTGGGAAAGGATGGTCCTTGCTTGTGATAGCCAAGGATATTTTCTAAGGATGGGATACCCTTCCCATGAGTCAGTCTAGAATCTTACTTCAGAACCCGTAGCCACTTGCCAGGATACCTTATTTAGGATGATATATCTACATTTCAACATGAAATTCTAGACACTAGATCCTTGGGGGAGGGGGATTTGGTCCTTAGGATGCTAAGGTTGTCTCCGGTCCTAAGATATTTGTTGGTCAGGATTTTAACCCAGGATAATTCTGGATTATAGAGCATTCTCCCGATTAGTTTAGCACCTAGGGCTAAGGCTTGATCTTTGATGTTGCGAATCCCAAAACCTCCATACTCTTTAGGATGGCATATTTTCTCCCAAGCCATCAGACTAATTTTTTTTGTATCAAGCCCTCCTTGCCAAAAGAATTCTTTAAAGATTTTATTAAGAGAGTTTTCCCATTTAGTAGGGAGGTTATGTAGGGAAAGTTGATAAATAGGTATGCTAGTTAACACTGATTTTAACATGGTAATCCTTCCTGCAAGTGAAAGCCATTTTCCATTCCATAGTTGAATCTTGTTCTTAATTCTTGTAATTAGAGGATCCTATAATCTTGTTGATTTAGCATTATTTTCAAGTAGGAAACCTAAGTATTTACAGGGTAAGGATCCAATCTTAATGTTCATGATTTTGCTAGTTTCTTCCTAAGTGCTACTCTCTATATTGAAAACAAGATTTCCAATTTCTCTTTATTTATCTCTTGTCCCAAAACAAGCATATATTTGGATAATGCAAAGGTTATGGTTGAGGCTTCTTCCTTTTTTTCTATCCCGTATAGTAATGTGTCATCAACAAATTGTTGGTGAGTGGTTGGCTTGATATCTTTTGATATCTTGATCCCTTTTAAGTGATTACTTGTTTGTTGTGACTTCAGATATCTTCCTAGAGCTTTGGATAAAAGTATAAAAAGGAAGGGAGAGATTGGATCCCCCTATCTGATGCCTCTAGATGGAGAGAAGAAGCCTTCAGGAGTACCATTTATGATAACTGAGAACTTTGGTGCGGAGATACATTCAAAAATCAAGTTAATCCATGACTTTGCAAAGCCGAAGGCCTTTAGGTAGTTGCATAGGAATCTCTGGTTCACTTTATCATAGGCCTTACTGATGTCAAGCTTGACAAGCATTCCAGGTTGCTTGCTATCTTTTAACAAGTGGATAGACTCTTGAGCTATAATCATCCCATCATAAATTGATCTGCCCTGTACAAAACTAGATTGTTCTTCACTGATAAGTGCTGGGAGAAACTGTTGGAGTCTTGTTGCAAGGGCTTTGGTAAGTAATTTGTAGAGGGTTTTGCACAGGGCTATTGGTATGAAATCCTGAAAGCTGTTGGTTATCTCAGATTTTGGAACCAAGGCTAGAAAGGTGTGATAAATTTCTTGTAACATTCCTCTTGAGTTCCTTATGCTTTCTAGTGCTTCCATGATTTCCTCTGCCATGAAGTTCTAGAATTTTTGGAAGAAAAATGTTGGGAATCAATCAGGGCCTAGATATTTGTCCAGGTTCATATTGAAAAAAACCTTTGTTATTTCCTCCTTTGTGAATTTTCTCTGCAAGGTTTTGTTTTCTTTGTCATGGATGATTCATGGTAGTGTTTTCAAAAAAATTTCTTGCTCAAGGCTAGAATTTTCCTCATTCAGGATCCCTTCAAAGTATTTTACTACTTCTATTGCAATTTCCTCTTTTTGATCTAGTGTATGGCCTACACTAGATTAGATTTCCATTATGTTATTTATGGCTCTCTTATGTTTGGTGCTATCGTGGAATAATTTTATGTTTCTGTCTCCTTCCTTAAGCCATGTTTCTCAGGATTTTTGTCTCCAATAAATTTCCTCTTTTGATAATAAGTCTTCCAGCTTGAGTTTTAGTCTCTTTTCCTGATTGTATTGGTTAGCATCCATTCCCTTTTCCATAATAGATTTGTTTAACTCTGCTATCTTTTCTTCTATTTCTTTTTTATCTTCAAAAATGTTTCCAAAATGGTTCTTATTCCATTGTATAAGATTCATTTTAGTTATCTTTAGCCTCTGAACTAATTTTTACATCTTTGATCCCTTTACTTTAATCATGGTCCACCACTGTTCTAAAAGCCTTAACAAATTAGCATCTTTGAACCACATCTATTCAAAATTGAATGGGTTTCTCTTCAGAGAGTTTTCCAGTTCTACTGAGAGAAGTATAGGAAATTGGTCTGACCCCGAGTAGGGGATGGTTTCTGAGATGATGTTGGATATGGTTGGGGGGATGGAGCCATAGGTGAAGAATCTGTCCAATCTTTCAGCTATTTGAGAACAACCCTACCTTCTATTATTCCATGTGAAGGCCATGTCCTTGGAATGTACCTCATTCAATTCAATTTTTAGAACCCAATTGTTAAAGTCTATGGATGCTTGCGGTAGTTTGGAGATACCATCTGATTTTTCCTTTAGGGTAGTATCAGCATTAAAGTCTCCTCCTATATAGGTAAAGATCTTGTGTTTTAGGATGTGCAGTTTTAATGCTTCCCATACCAGCCTTTTTTCCATATGGGGGGTAGGTCCATATACATTAATAAGGTTAAAAGTTAATGAGTTTCTCCAATCTTTAACCCTAATACTTATCCAATATTTTTCTATACTAAGAGGCTCCACCCTAAAGTTCTTGGGGTTCTAGATAATTGCTAAACCACTAGAGGATCCTTTAGAGGGGGAGCCTATAATGCTTCTAAATCCTAGCTTGTTACTAAATTTATCTAACTCTGTCGTACCTAGCTTAGTTTCTTGAATGCATATAAAATCATGTTTAAATTTAGTTAAGTAGTTCTTTAAGAGATGATGTTTGTTAGGGGCATTGAGACCCCTAAAATTCCAAGAAAGGATCTTCATTGGTGTGTGGGAAGGATCTTCCCCTTCCCTTCCTCAAAAATGTCTATTATTTTGGTCTGAACTTCTGCTACAACTGCTCGGATCCTTATTTCTTTTCTTGATTTTCTTCCTCTTTTGTTGTGAATCTGGTGACGTTAGGGGAACTTAGGGCTTCCTTCAATTGTTCTATTCCTCTTTTTTCTTGTTCTAGTTAAAAATTTTCCACATCTCTTCTTAGGCCATCAAAAGTATATTCCACTCCCCCTAATTCCTTTACTCTGTTTACCAGTTCTAATCTTTGTGCTGTCAGGCCTCCCCTTTCTAGTTCTGGCTCAAAAAGTTCATTGATTTTTGCTGTTAGAAGTTCTAGATATTCCACCCTTTCCTTTGCTTCCTCTATCATAGCAAATTGTAGATCTTCAATTTTTCCTGGAGATAGTTCTGCATCCAATTTTCTCATGTTTGGGCTATTGAGTTTTTGTATTGTTCTGTCATAATGGATTGGGGTCTGCCTGAATTTGGTTAACTTATCCATCTTATCCTCTGTGTTGGTTAGACTGTCTATATCCTATTGGTCTTCTATTGCTGCAATTGTTGTGATATCTTCCTTATTCCTTATATTGTAATCCTCCTTACCTCTCTTTGCTAAATTTGATTCCAATTCCTCCTCATCATGAGTACTACTGGAGGAGTTGTTGCCTCTGCCCTCTATTTTTGATACTAAGAATAGCCACGCATTCTCTATTTCATCTATGGTTGGGAGTGTATCGGAGTTCCTAGTCGGATCTGCTAGTGTTTTTATCATTGGGATATGGTAGTGGACTACTATTTTTTTATTAGAGACAACCACCTTCCTATTGCTAACTTTGACTATGCTATGTTCTTTTCTCTTCCTATTTTTAGCTTTTGGTGGTGACCATTGCTTTGATTTCCTTGTGGTATGATTTTTTTGAGGAGAATTTTGTGCCAACGTGATCTAGTCAATGGTGTCAATGATTGTCAATGTTAATCTTCATTGAGCTTATTGATGCTCTTAATATTTTCTTTGATTTCTACGATGTTCTTCTCTGCTTCTGAATCTACTCCCTTTAATAGAGATGCTTCTCTTCCTAGAATCTTTAGTAATTCCATACCATCTTTGAATCTTTGTTGAGTAATTAAATTGATATCATCCATCATTATCTTCCTAGGGTTTTTCTTTAGGATTCTATGGACACTCTGAATAATCTAAGGTTCTATAATCTCTCCTTCCTCCTCCTCTGTAGCCATAGTTGTTATCACGCTCTGAATATTCACCATCTTTGTCTGTTGGTTTATCTTATCTATTGAGTTAGAAGTGTCTTGAGGTCCTCCATCTAACCTTGGTTGGCTACTAATCTCCTGCATGTTTACCCTATTGTTCTGTATGTTGGAGTCCTTCTTTGTATTGTGAGTTTTCTGGATACTTGTTCACTCATCTAGATTGACCAAATTAACTGCTGCCATGACTGTAACCATTGTAGTGATTGGGTTTTGGAATTTTGTTTTGTTTATGGTGTTAGGATCCCTTCTGCCCTTGTTAAGAGGTTTCCTATAGTGTGCTTCTACTCCTGAATATTCATCTCTAATTTGAGTATCTAGTTGGGCATATGGGATATTTACAATCTGGCTGCCCTTACTCCTTCCTAAGTAGTATATGTCTAATATCCACCTTCAAGATTGAAAAATTAATCTTATAGACTAGTCCATTTGTGCTAATTGTGATATGTTTTTGGTTATAAAATTTTTCTTTGAGATCTACTAAAAAATTGATAGAGTTGGAGTCATCGTGATTGGGCTCATAACCTCTGAAGCCTCCTAGGGCATCACCTATTTGGGTGAATATGTTAATGTCACAAAGCTCCGCTAGAAGGTTATCGATCAATATCTAGATGGGGACATTTAATATTTCTAAGGTCTTATTATTGAAGCTAGGGATCCATTTGATAAAATTCAAGCTATGTCCTCTAACAAAACATAAAGTCCTTTCTAAAAGAGATTGCAGAGTGCTAAGATCTTTGCAAAGTAAGAAAGAAATGTTATCCGAAAGGTGAGTAATACCTACTTGGAGGCCTTCCAAGGATTTGAGCCACCATGTTAGCTCTGGGTGATTTGACCCAGGACCTATCCACAGTGCATAAGTTACATGGTTTTTACACTCCAACCAGTGATCTTCGCTCCCGTGGCTTTTGAAAGGAATGGTGGCGGATTCTGAATCAATAATTAAACTTTTGGCTTGTGCCCTAGAGCCTAGTTTCATAGGTACGTGGGAAGAAAAATTTCCAAATTGGAATCTTGGCTTGAACTATGGTCTATTTTCCATTTGCAGGGGAGGGCTTTGGCTAATACTATTTTCGGGTGCATAATTCCTTTGGGTCAAGAGAGTTTTAACCTGATTTAAGGGCTGAGTGGGGATAACTGGAGGTGATTTTCAATTTTGTTGATAGGCATTTGGGCTAGGAGATATAATTATTTCTGCTAAAGTGTTCCTATGGCCAAGAGGTATCTGATTTTCCTCTGATATTTTATTGGGTCTTGCAATTAGATTAACTGGGGGTGAATATGGGGGATTTTCCAAGATATGGCAATCCGGGCGCTGGAGGTGTGGTGCTATGGATAATATCTTGGATGGCTAAGATCTCAGTGCCCTAGGGTGATGTTGTGGATGTGAAGTAAGTTCTGCTCCTGCATATTTGGTGTTTTGAAAAACTTCTTGCTGGGCTCTCACTCTTGGCATCTCCTTGTTGCGATGGAGTTATGTTCCCCGAGATCTGAAAGGATTGCGAATGGATTCTGGTGTATGCTGATCCGGTTGTCCTCTGTTATCTGGTTGTTTTTCCTTTGTTGGGTTTCTGGGAGTCTTAATCACTGGCTGGATGTTCTTCATTCTCCCTCTTCTGAAGATCTCCAAGTTTGAGGATTTTTCTGGTTTGCAGGGAGATCTCAGGATGAAGAGATTTTTTACGCTCTGTGCGTGTTTCACGAATTTCCCTGATAGGAGAGCCATTTTCCTCAAAACCAATAGTATATATTATTATTACTATATAATATTAATATTAATATAATATAAATATAAATATAAATATAACATTAACATTTTATATTTTATATATAAATAAAATATTAATATTATATTTATATTTATATTAATATTTTAATATTATATTGTGTTGAGTATATATTCTTTTAAAAAATATGATGGCAGTATTCCCTTGCAATTATCATTTTCAATCTTCCCTGTATCTCTTATTCTTCATACTAACATAACCTATATTTTCTAAAAGAAAAAAATATTTAGTACATTCTTAGCAGTTCTTAACAACATTTTTTCCAAGTTTTTATTTTTTTAGATTCCAAGTTGTTTTTATATAGATATTGTGCAGGAGTAAGTCATGACACATTGACAACCATCCATTTCAAGGCCTCACTAGCAATTCTTCTTATTTAAATTTAAAATTCTAGTCACTGCATTGTTTTGGTATGAAGAGGGTTCAAAAGTCATGAGAGTGACAATACTCAACATTTTTCGTTTGGAGTAAAAGGGCTAATCTCTCCTAAAAGAAATTGTATAATTTAGGTAGTAAAATGAAAAATGGAAAAGGAAAATGAACCTAACGGTAGAATGCACAGACATAACCAAATTCTTATACCCAAATAGTTAAACCCACCTTTTTTTACAATGGAAACAAGCTTAAAACAAGTGACAAAAAAATTGCAACATATAATATTATGTTTACCATATGGGATGTGTTAGTAATAACTGAGAGGGTGGGGGGGGGGGGGGAAATNAATCAGTGGCTTCAAAAACTTTTCTTTATTCTAACCACCAATCAAATAAACCTCAGATTATTATGTCTCTTACAAGATGCATGCCATGAAATACTTTATAATAATTAACTGTCTGTCGGTTTTCCTTTTTTGACCTTATTCTCCCTGATTACCAATAAGTAGTAAAACTTATTTACTGACACTCAGTAAATATGCAGAGTATACCGATAAATCCACAAATGCATATGTGAAATGTAAAATAGTAAAGTAATAAACCATACACACATAACACAAGGATTTTAACATGGAAACCCTGTTAAGGGAAAAACCACTGGGACTAGTACACCAAATTTTCACTCTTCTACACCAAATTTTCACTCTTTTAAAGTGAGCCCTATTAGGAGCCAACCTTGTTAAAGGTTACAAACACACTGTTAGGTGTGACCTTGTTAGAGGATTTTATACATAGAGGTTGTCACTTAGTATCGGGCATCTTAGTTTGCTACCATCCTTGAATCAGGCTCCTTCTTAGACTGTCAATAGGCTTTAGGCAAATCTAGTGCTACTTTCATGAATTAACCTTTTTGGCACTCCTTGGGATCTACCTCAATATATAGAAGACTGTTAAGTCCTACTCTGTTAAGAGACTTGATGCTTCAATGGTTAAAATGAAACACAATGACCTATTTCTAATGCAACTTGAATTGTAGATTTTCAGATCTATTTAAGTACATTACCTCTCTGATCAATGTATCAATTCAATTCTTTGTGCTCCACACTTTCTACTCTATAATGTTGTGCTTCACTATTTGTTGGTGTCTACAAAATTCTTTAGCTCTCCTTTAGCTTGATTGATCAGGATTGTATGAAGTTATCCTTCATCAGTTTCTCTTCAACATCCTCTTTCTATTCGCTCCCCCTCTTCGTGATGATACGGAAATGAATTAAGCTTGTCTCTTATATAGACATGATATTCACCATTTTCTTGATTCTTGATTCTTGGCGTGAAAAACAATCCAACCAATCTGATTTAAAGCTTAACTCTTGATTTATCTCATAGTTATCTTCTTGCCAATTGTACAAATCTTCTTTAAATCAATCACTTAACTCTGGTCAAATAAAACAATGAAAACAACCAATTAAGTCTATCTTTAGCTCTTGCCATCTAGATATTTTGTCATTTTCTGAACTCTCTATTCTGTCGGTCAACTCTGTAGTTAGTCGTTAGTGACAACTGCTAGTTCCATCGGTGTGACTCCAGTCAGCTTTAGGATCTCTATCTGTCGGGCATCATTGGATTTTACTCATCAGGTAGCTCTGTTCTCAGCTTGTTAGGCATCTTGTGATTTTTGCTTCATTGGGCAATACTATCTTCTACTCATCGGGTATCACTGTGACTTTGGTTCTTTGCCTTTATCAATGGTGTGCACTCCATTGGTGTTATCTGTCACTTAGTGAATAATTGAATTTTATGCATTGTTGAAAGCATAATCTTTGTTCCATTGATTCTCTAAAGTCTTTGGCATTATATACATGACCATACAGATGATATAAAGTTGACATCAATGAAAATACAAACCATTAAGTGATTTAATGTCTTGCATTATCTTCAACTTAACATTATCAAACATTTAATTAGTTACATGTCATCAGATGATGATGGTGGCATTTCCATGGCTCCCAAAACTGGTGGTGGTGACATACTAACGGGTTGTGATGAGTGCTGAGATTGCTAGGGCCGAGAAGAACTAGTTACCATTGGCCTTGGTAGCTAGTTACTTTTCTAGGATATAATATTAATATTAATACAATATAAATATAAATATAATATTAATATTAATATAGTATTGATATTGTTAAAATATAATAGTAAAGAATATCAATTTCAACCCTATTTTTTATCATTTCAACCCTAGTTTTTTTTAAAAAACTACAAATTTCAATTCAAAAACCAGAAACAACAATGAAACTTATAAATTTAACTTACCTCTTTACTGTAGAAAATCAGATATATGATCTCTAATAGATATACGATATACTTGCTTGGCTGCTTCAACATTCTTACAATGAAAATGTTGAACGCACCCACGAGCAACAATATATTGTCACTGATGAATATCAAATATCTGATATTATCAGTTATCTGATAATGCTTTAGCTTTGGCTTTTGGCTTGGCCAGGTGTACTGACACCTAGGCCTACTAAAAAGTCAACAAACTTTTGGGTGCACTTTTGGACGAGTGAAAAGCTCATTTTTTCATATTGCCAATTTTTGGCATACCATAATCTTGCACATACCCAATGCCAACAAAATATCTTGTAGAGATAAAAATCTCCCCCTTTGGCATTAGTTGGGCATTTTTGACAAAAACTTCAAAGTCATCAAAATTTGTAACTCCCCATCAGATGTTACTCTCTATACATATCTTTTTTTATTTTCCAAATATATACTATTTTTTTGTTTTTCCATGTATATCTATCTCCCTTTTTTGTTTGTTTTCTGAATAAGATATCTATCCCGCTTTTTGACAAAAAGTTCCAAAAGTAAAACTTATCAATCAAAAATATGTTTATATCTCTTTTGTACACCTGAAAGTAGAGTCTCCCATGTATCTCAGAGATTCTGAAGTATAAAAATATACTCTATAATATTAGTAGATAAGCCAACTAGAGTGTCTAGTGTGCTGACATCTGGAAAACTTGCTAGTTCTTTGGCTTTCTTCAAGTGTATCTGCATCGATTAGATATGGGGAATTAAAAATCCTTGCAGTTCAAGAAAGTATAATCTGAGCTTATCCTCCTCTTGTCTCAATTAAAGTTGAACTCCCACGAGTTCTTAAATTTTTGAGTAGTAAGTCTAGAATTCTCCAGTATCAGTAGTTAGTTGCTTAAGATGCTCCGTTAGTTCTTTTTCAATATCTGATTCCTTCTTCTTGATTTCAATAGTTAAATTTGAAAGAATACAAAACTTTTGAAACAATGTAATGATGGATGCCAGTTGAGTTTAAGCTTCATAACATAACTCAGAAAGAGTTACCTTCTCTATGTCAATTGCTTTCAAAAAATATTCCATCAATTTCTTCTCCATACTCTCCTTGTGAATCTTCAACATATATTCAATCATATCCTTATTTGGCCCTTTGATCTGTTCAGCTAAATCACCAACTTGGTCTAGTAGGGTTCAAATTCATCAACTATAGCTTCAAGAACAATGTCCTGGAATATTTCCTTCACATGCTCTAGTATATTTACCTTCTTCTTCTTTGTCAATAATTTATCAGGTTCAATCTTTTGAGCTACTATCTCAGTATATATAGACAATTCTTTAGGCTTCATCACATTAGGGTCTCCCTTTGGTATGATTATTGTCTTTCTCAAATCACTGATTTTCTTCATCTTTTTGTTCTTCTTCTCAATCAATTTTCTCTCGCTAGTAGAGCATTTGGAACATGATGCCTTAGTTTCATTAGGTGACTTAGTATGTGTATGCAGCTACGATTTCTTCTACTTTTAATTCTTCTTATTTTTTCTCTTCATCTTTCCGCTTCTCTTCATTTTTGTCCTTAAGATTTGATTCATGTTGCATTTCACTTTTAGTGTTTGTTGTTTTTTGTACATTCTGATCCATTGTTGTGTTGGTAGGTGGAATATCTTTCTTCTGACCATTGATGTCGATTGGGGGTTCCAGCTTGGTGTGCTTTTCTTGTTCTATCTTGGTGGTCATAGGTTCTTCAAATTTATCCTTATTTGTATCTGTACGTGTCTCAGTTTGCATGTCTGGTGTATCTTGTACAAACTCAATATTGACAGTGTCATCAATTTTATAGCTATGTACTTGTGTCATGATTGGATCTTTTCTTAACAAAGGTGCAATTTCAATATCCATACACTCAATGTTATTTATTTACATATCCATGACATCTTCATCTTTTAATAACTATTTTGCAGGATCATCTTCCTCAAGTATGTCTTCAATAATAATTTCTACATTATCAATAGTTAAATCAATAGGATCTATTTTCTTTGTGCTTTCCTTTATCTTATTAACAATGTCTACTTCTTGTTCCTTTCCTACTTCATGATACTCGGTATCATCTATGTGAAATATTCCTTTCCATTTTGTAGTTGTTTCCTTCTCTACTGATTGTATGTCTCCATTCAATATCCTTAGGGCTCTTCCCTTGACTATAAATTTGTTTGAATTCTTCTTTAATGCTTCATGAATTTTAGATGGTGCAAGGTTGGGAATAGTGTGTACAAGAGATCTGTCTCTCATTTTCTTTTATGCAATGATAGAATACTTCCATCTTGCATCAATTTTTTTGTATAGTTCCTCTGGTAACTTGTTTGCAAGTTCAATAGGTGTCAATCTGTATCATAGTAAAGTTACAATAATAACTTCTTCAATCTTCTTTTTTATATTCTTCATTATGTATCCCATATTTTACTTGCCTAAAACCTCCAAAACTTGTTGATTTCTTTAGTCCTTCCCAAAAATCATCCAGACTCTTTGGAACTTGTGAAAGGTTTGCATCTGGATATAGACGTATTTGCCTCATCAGACCCTGTTTCACTTTCATTACCAAGCAGTAATTTCCTTCTTGTTCGTGTAGGAGGTTTCCTTCATCTAGATCTTACATAAGTCTTTCCTCTTGGTTGTACTACCTCTTCAACTTTCTTTTCTTTCAATTGCACTGAAGATCTGGTGTTTTTTACTCAGTGATGACAATTGTACATTTTTCTTGTCAACCACTATAATGGCTTGTTCATTCTGTTCTCATCCAATGTATCATAAACTCCAAGAGTCTTTTATAAAACATCAATCATCTTGCTTGCTTTCTTGATTGACCTAGGTACCAGTATACCTTGTTTGATTTTATCTTTGACTTCCTCATGGGTGTCATACCTCTTCTCATTAGGATCAATTGATTTAGCTAATAAAACTTCTATCTATTTTGAACCAATATCAATATCCATCTTATATCCCATCAGTTGAATCCATTCAACTCTTGGTTCAACAACCTTGATAATACAAACATTAGTATCTACCTTAAAACATATGTTATCCTGATACTTAGCAATTAGTTGAGGTGGAAATATATATCTCTTATGTATTCTAGATTGGAATTTCAAAAAGTAATCAGACATGATTTTATCAAAGTTGTCTCCTAGACCTTGTATATACTCATGTATTTGATAAATGACTGGCCTATAAGTTTTCCATACTACATCTCCAATAGAGGGAAATGAATTATGGTAGTAGAAGAAAATACATACAAAAATGAGCCAAATTTCAATGTGTTGGTCTTCGCCTTTCTAATTGTATTCATATTTCTATATATCTATTTCAACAAAACTTCACAAAGATCTATCTAAAGTCCTTTCTTCACTATCTTATATTCTAGGTCTACTGTTCCATATGGTACACTATCCACTCGGGGTGATTGAAATGCTCGGTAATATATGATGTTGCATGCATACCTTAACTAGAGATCCTCAAAAAAAGATATTCTCATTCCTCTGCCATCCCATTGTGCCTTGGTTATCTCGGTGAGATTACCCTTGTCAATTTTATTAATTGCCTTGGGTCTGTCTCCAATAGGGAATCTGGTACAATAATGTGCAAAACATCCTTTTTTCTCTTAATCAGTTCATCCAACCACATAAACTGATCATGTACTCAGTTGAGTACCATCCTTACCCATTAGGGCTTGAATAAACTTGGTAAATGTATTGCATGAATCAATCCTTTTGTTTCTATATGTGTGTGCTCATCCTTAACTATTTTATTTACTCACAATTTACTGAATGAAGCATTAATCTCAACTTCACACAAATATTTGATCTTGCAGTGAATAAATGTGCAGACATATTCAATCAAAAGTACTCATTGTGGGATTGAATATAATTCTCCCTTCGTGTCAATTTATGTGGCTATAGCTAGGGGAAACTTGTATTTAGGGTTCACAGGTTCAATATTCTTCACTAGTACTGGCATTTGCATTCTTGGTGCCATAATAATCTCCAATGTATCATATTAAAAAAATAGGGAATTCTTGATAAAATATGGCTTCTCAAACAAAACTCAGTGTAACCAATTATCTCATAAATGTCACTCAATGCTCTTGTAAAGATTCAAAAATACCTTAAAAATCACTTTGATTATTCGATGGAGTGATCGCTCTGTAGTTTTCTCAAATGCTCTTCAAAAATGTTAGGTTCAAATGAATAACATACTGACTTATTTATATCTTTTCCTTGATTATGGTTTCCAATGACTTTAATTATTTGCATTAAATTCTCTTGTCGATTCCCTTTTACCTTTATACTGACAACATAGTTACTTTGCCTCACTGAATAAACAAAATAACCATACATTATAATTTTTGACCAAAATTTCACAACTTATCCAAATGCATCTTAATATACTAATATGGATCTTAACTCTATTTCTTAGGAATTGATGTAAGATTTATAATAAGAATGTAGTTCCTAAACACCTCTCACCATTTAGGTGGAGCTTGGTGCACCAGACTTAGTAGAGATAGTGCTATCTATAGTTTGAAGTGATGTTCCATCTTCTTGAGTCTTTCTCCTGCATGTTTTGTTCATTTTCTCTCTAATTTCTTCAATAGTAGATGGTGCACTCTTTGTAGATTCATCTTCGGTTAGTGCATCTCCTTGGTATCTAAAATTTCTTGCTAGGTGTCCTACCCTATGATAGTGAAAACATGCAATGCCAAGGCTCCTCCATGATCTTTTGTTATACATTTCATGCATCAATATGCAGTTTGTAGAAATGTGTTCATATCTTCCACAAGATAAGCATGAAATACTTGTATTATAATCCCATGGTATAGATGTTCCTACTCAGTTAGTATTTTTATTATCTCTGTTAGGCATCCACTTATCATTTCTTTTCTTTGATCTGCACTCTTCAGTCTTGTGACCATACTTGTTGCAATTATTTCAGTAACCATCAAACTTAGGTTTCCTTGTGTTGTTAGTAAAGTTGGTTCTACAGTCAAAAGCTTGATGTTCATACTTATTACATCTAAAGCAATAACCATCAAATTTAGGTGTACTCGGTACTTTACCTTTCCTGCTACTACAAACATTAGCAGTATGTCTAGGATTCCCACAATAATTACAACATGGCTTCTTTTGTTTTAGTGGGGGTAGAATACCTTGATAATTCTGTGCATTATATGTTTCTCCTTTCTCGGTAGTGCTATTCTCATTGAATCCAATTCTTGATTTGTCATTCAATTGATTCTAAATTTTAACTTGTTTTTCCACTGGCTTTAGTACTTCTTCATTTCTTCTTAGTATTTCATTTGCATCTTTCTCAGCTTTCAATCTTTTGTCTATTCTATCAATCTGATCTTTTAGTGCTTATTTCTCAAATTCCTTTCGAGTACAATCTTGATTTGGATTCAGAAGTTGGTTGGTCATATTGTAGTGAACTTGGGTCATCCTTAAGATTTCATTATATTTCTCAGTTAACTTGATTTCAACTTGTCTTTTGTCATCTTCAGTAATTGTCTTTTCATCCTCAGCTGTTCAATCAATTTAGTCATTCTTAAGATATTAGCATCAAGATCTTTCTTCATCAAATCCAATAACTTGGTAAGTGAGTCATTATTTTCAAGTAGTTATCTTATGGTAGTCTCAGATTCACCAGTCACACTTCCTTCAGATGAAGTCTCAAGTGTATCAACTTATTATTGTGTAACCTTTAGTTCATCATATATTTCCCTTCTTATCCTCAGAGATTTCTCAAGTTTCTTTCTCATATCTATGATTAACTCTCATGCACTCTCCAACTCATATTCAAGACCATCAATTCTTTTAAATTACCTATAACCTTCCATGACTAAATATATTTCACTCGTAGGTGGTCAAACCTTTAACTCAAGAGTATAAGCTCTGATACCAATTTTTGGAATAACTATGGAAAGTTGGGACTGAGAGGGGAGGGGTGAATCAATACCAATAAAAACTTTCTAACCATAATCATTGATTAAACCATATACTACTGCTTACTGATTACCGAGTTCATAACTTTGAAATAAAGTAATGTAATGCTCATAAAACCATAACATCAAAATGTTAAACAATAGAACTCATAACACCGTGATTTTGGTAATGTAGAAATCCTTGGTTAGAGGATAAAACTATGGTGGTAATGACACCCACAACCTTCACTAAATGCAGTATAAGGGTGCTCGGTTAGAGCTACAAAGTTTAGCTATTTCTGATATCTTACCCAGTTAAGAGTATATATAAGACTTGTTAGGTATACCTGGTTAAAGGATTTTTACAAAATATACACTTAGAGATGTACCCTATTAAATGATTTAAAAATATAAGATTGGTTAAGATCTACCCAGTAGTGGGATTTAAAGCTCTTAATACAATAGTATCAAATAAATTAACAATGTTTGTAAAAATGCGTCAAATGTAAATGTTGTTCAAATGCTATGTGCTCTAATTTGTGTTACCTCAATCTTAAATAGTAACACTATTCTATTCTGCTCTGCTGTAACTAAATTTTTTCTCGATGCTCTCTACTCTTCTCTTTGTTCTTCAATAACTCCTTTTACTTTCTCAACAAAAATAACAACAACTCTCTGTTCTCTTCTCCTTCTTCTTTATACTCTATGTTTATCTCTTACAAATTCATCCAATATATACATGAGTTTTGCCTCTTAATCTTATATGTTAGGTATGCTGTAAATATCTCTTGACCGTTAGATCTTCTTTCCAGCTCGGTGACCATGTCACTTTTACCTTGGTACTTGTTGTTTTTCTTGGAAATGACAAACTTTATTTTTTCCATTTGATCTCTACCTTAGATCTTCTCTCTGATTTATTTACATCATTGATCATGTAACAAACTATTATAAATGCTTGTATACACATAATTAATGCTTTGATAATCATTAAATGTTATCTGATCGCATTTGGAATTAGCTCTCTAACTCGGTTGAGTAACTCCATAATACTCGGTTAAATGTTCTTCATCTATTGGTGTAATATCAACTCGGTGTACTACATGCGCTCAGTGTAGCATGTCACTCTATTACTATAGGTGTTTGATACTTTGTTAAATCTGTTGCTTTACTGACTGGCTTGGTGTGCATTACTGACTTGTCTTATCCTTGACTATCTCCTTTTACCGATCGATTCTCCTTGACTCCATGTCTTTGACTAAACTAATGACACCAAAATATCTTGTAGAGATAACATGATCTTGTCATTGTATATGAGAGAGATCCATCAACTAACGATAATATCATATGTTGGTATTGTAAAATGAATCATAAGTGTGGCTTCATTTGAGGGAAAAAAATAGCAACAAAGCTAAGAATGAATATTTTTAGTAGGAATTAAAATTGTGTTGATGAGGAAAGTTAGATTAATTTAAAGGAGTTATTAAGGGAGCCCATTATTTAGTAGAACTTAATGATTTTTGTAACTAGATAATTGGATTCATTGGATACAAACTAATATTTGAAAAATAATAAAATTTTATTAAAATAATTAAATTTTTAATTAAGATGGTAATGAAAATAAGATTCTAAAGTATTTAACCAACAAATGTCACATAGTGGAGAATGTGTGATTCAGAGGTAAGTTAAATAATAATTTAAAATGATGGTAAGATAAATTTATAAAATTTTAATAGAGTGAATATTATAGCTATTAGATTCGAACTTGACCTTAAGTTTGACTCATACTAGACACAATTACAATTAACATAGTTAAAGTCAAATTTATTTCTTAAAATATTTTTTTGCTAAATATTAATGAGTAAATAATTTATTAGTAAATATCCCTTTTAGGTTAATTGGTTGATATTAAATTCAATAGCCAAATTTTTAGAATCAAACTAGAAGGTGAGTTTGTCAAAATAAGACTTATTACACAACTATTTCCTCTATAATGAACTAAATACAACTCTTAATCTTCAATCAATTGTTCCATTTTTGTCTCTTTATTATGTGAATACTTATGTTTTACTAATCATCATTATTCATTCACATCCATTCCTTTAACCTAAACATTGCAAGAGAATCTAGGTCCATAAGCAATCTAGCATCACAAAAAAAAATTGTTTGTTTGTTTGTTTTTTCCAAATTTTTGTTTAAATATTTTTGTTCTTGGCATCCTTTTTCATCTACAAGCTTTTAGTCTTGGCATATTTACAAAAGTGAAGACCTGACTTGAAGTTGAGTACCTTGTTTAGTCGGTAGAAACAATTAAATATAAAAAACCATGAGGGTTTTAGCTAAACCATTTTACAAGGGCGTCCATGACTTCATATCACTTAATGTGATGATTTTTCATAGTTTTATTTATTATTGGTTTAGAGAATTTTAAATTCTTTAAAAATTTATTAATTTCAAATATGTTATAGAATACAATAGATTTACTAGAGGCTTAAGGGGATGAATATCCACATCTTGACCAATTGTTATAAGAAAATGAGGCTCCATTTGCAAGATATGCAAAACAAATTATGTTTGACATCATGGTGTATCTTGTCGGAATCCCAAAGTTTGATTTATTTCCTACATGTTACTATATTTTTTTTTTAAATATAATTTATAAAATTTTAATTGTATACCTAGCTAAAGGAGGAAGGTTTGGAGGTTTAAGACATCAAATCATTGTTAATTACAAAAAAAGAAAATTAGTTATCACTTGTAGCTATTATAAATGTCATAGAGAGGAGCATAAACTCAAAAAAATATTTTTAATTAAAAAATGTAGAGATTTAAATTCATTGAGGGGACTAAAGATGAGGAAATGGGAGAAGCCATGGATATATAATATAAATGGAAGATATAATATTACCTTTCCCTTTACCTTCTCATCTCACAGATTGTGCTAAAGTAGAGGCACCCTTCTCCACTTGATTTGATCCTTTTGGTATTTTTATTGTGTGGAATGTGGTTTCTTAAACAACCACATGATGTTAGGATTATGATATATTGGATACAAAATTAATATCATGTAGTTATGAATGATAGAATATTGAATATTATTTGGACAACATAAGGGTATGAAGAAGATCAATTCTCTAATGTGAGACCAAATGCCTCAATCTATATTTTTTTTATTAGGAGCATCAAGGACAATGATTCAATGATTAATGGATGACTAGGATTGACTGAGAGAGATGGAATGGATTGAAGGCTTTCCACAAAGGAAGATGGAGGTATAATATCTAGGTGTGCTCACACACATGTGCGCGTACACTAGGAAGAACATGAAACAAGTATGTCTATGATATGTGTAAAAGGTAGAGTGATATGTGTAAGAGATAGGGTGGTTATGACGTGAATTTTCATGCTCACACATTTGGGAGCAAGAAGAGGGTAGGGACACAAGTCAAATGATGACAATTTTAGAGCTTGATCCACGTAGATGGATTCAAGAGCTAAGATTGAGAAAAAAATTGATTTTGATGTGAAATTTTATATCAAACAAAATGATAATGATAATTAATTACCCTAAATCAATTAATAAAGTAAGAATTAATCAAATAAATTCAATTTTATTTAATTTAAGGAATGGGAAATGGTTAAGATTAAATAAAATAAATAATAATATTTATTTAATTAGTTATGATGGGATAAGGTCAAGTGTGGTCAAGTATTGACAAATGTATGTGTCTACAAGGATAGCATGGAAGAGGAGTGGTGAGAGACATTGGTGAGAATCTACCCATTTTTTTGGGCAATAATTGATATTTAAAAGATGCATAGAAATAGTAGTGGGGGGCTCTAACTTGAGAAGAAAAATCATTGTCATTTAAATGTATTTTTTCTTTTAATAGCGAAACATATTTAGAGGTGTTGCACTAGAAGACATTAAATACCCATTTTGATGGGCATATATAGTACCAACAAAAAATAACTGAAGGAAGGTGAGTGGAAGTGGAGGATCTAGAAGATGGACAAAATCAATCCCTATTTGGGAGACTATTGTGATTAAAAAGAGAAATTGTTAGTGACATATTTTGAAGGGAACTTTTAGAGGTTGATATAATTTATTGTTGAGGAAAATACATACATGAGTGGATAGAGGATCAACATAATAATAGACTTCTTATATGAATTTCAATTTTGTTTGTAAAACAAATTGTATTCATTATTTTTTAATGAAATAATATCATAATAAGTTATTTTTCCTATAGTTTTACTTCCAATATATGGGTGGATTTTAATTTGTGTTGAAGATTGCAAAGACCAACAACTCTAATGGGGTTGAAGCTATCTTTGTCTACATTACTATATCAATTTTATTTCTCCTATATTCTACCTTTGATAAATACATTTAATTTTTAACTTATCTAAGTCCCTCCCTCTTTTCTAAAAAAAATAATATATATTTCATTTATCTTTTTTTTCTTATTTTTTGCCGCTTTTCATTAATTGTGTTGATCTAATTAGTCCCCTTAATCATTTATTTGCACAAGCTAAATCCTAATCAAAAACCCTTCAAATTGTCCACATCTTCTAATGTGTATAATCACATGAGCCTTTTGAATACAAGACATGTGTCATTGTACATATGACAAGGCCTCGACACACCCAATTTAATTTTAAACTCTTTTGTGCCTTTTGGAAACAAGGCATGAGTGATTACATATATGACATGATCTTGATAAACCCAATAAAATTTTAATTTCTTCCATGCCTATTGTACACTAGGCATGGAATTGGCTCCATGTCATATAAATCAAGTCTTTGTTTCTACACTCAATTTGATTTTAAATTTTTTTGGGATACTATAGAGTACCTTTCCATACCATCCCTCCACTTCTTCTAAGGAGAATCTTCACCTTTCATCCTCCCTTTGGTCCCTCTCCCTCCACATCTTCCAAGAACATCATAACACATATTCTCGTTCCATCTCCCCATGTCTATCAATAAATATGAGATATTGATCTTTCTAGTGCATCCTAGTCATTTATTCTTTGGACCAAAAATGTATAAATTGACCTCAACCTAGAACAATTTTTAAAAGGACCTAAAATGCAAATTTATGTTGTTAGCACGAATACATACTAAAGCCATTATATTTTTCCATTAGTATACACAAGGAAAAAAATGATCTACACCATCGGTTTACACTAGACCAACAGACATGGCACAACACTACCTGACGCCAAGGTTACCCAATACTGCCAAGTTCAAAGCATCCTGACAAACACTATTTAGTGTTATCCAATGACAAAAAATGATAAAGGAATTCGACGAGTAACAATAGTGCAACCTGACGAAACAAAAAAGAGAGGAACCTGATAGATGAAGGGAACTCGATGATCAGTTCAACAAAGGAACACTGATAGACTTTTAGTTCAACCCGACGACCAAGAACCCACAGTCAGTTACATCTTGCAAAAAGTGGATCTAACTTTCCATGTCAGATAAAACACCGAAGTTGTATATATAGCTTCTTGATTTGTTTTAAAACTATTATGTGCAGAGGAAGCAATGTATTTATTATTATTTTAATTAGTTTTACTGATTTAAAACATGCAAACTAAAGATCAAGGTCAAGTTGTAAGCCTTGGATCTAAGAGTTAACATTGCAATGCATGATTCTAGAATAGGTCAAATACTTGTATAAATAGATGCTTAATCTATTGTGAACATGTTGTTGTTCGATGATGATTGTAGCCACTAAGAGAATCTAAGGATCAAACAAGAGAATTCATGCAGAAGGATAGAAAAGGATCAAATCAGTTTCAAGAACAAGAACATAGGCTACCAACGAGCAGAGAATAGGTATTCATCAATCACTATAGGTGATATTCTTATTATGAGAGCTTTAATGGATCTGTGATCAGCAATAAAATATTGCATACAGTTAGGTCAACATTTGTACTTGTTCTAACAAGTGTAGTACACTTAAGAAATCATTTCAAGAAAGGTGGACCTAACAGTCCTATTGTAAATCTCTTAACCGAGTGCACACTTAAATAAGTGTTGCTAAAGATCTTAACAAAGTAGATCTTAATCAGTCTCCACTTTAATACTCCTAAAAGGGTAAATCATCAGAAGTGATCAATTGTAATCCTTTACCGATTCCCTTCCATTTTGTAGATAGTGAAGTTTTGTGAGTGCCATCCCCACCGCAGTTTTTACTTCCTAACATAATTTTTCTGTGATATTATATCTTGTGTTATGTGTTTATTACTTTCATGAATGTTTCTATAAATGTTGCAAACAATTAAAGATTATGAATTAATGTTACATGCATAAGAAAGAACAACAACAATGGTCAGTAATACCATAAAGAATGATTACTAATGATGAATGGTGAAAAGATTTAAAAGTTTTAGAGGTACCGATTCACCCCTCCCCTCTCAGTACTACTTCCTATTAATCCCAACAATTGGTATCAGAGCTGAGTCTCTTCTTGGAAAAGCTTAAAGGCTTAAGAGCAAAGATCATACAATGGAGAAGTGCAAACTTGATAAGAATATTGAGAATAAAAATCTTGAGATACAGATGTTCTATGAACAGTATAAAGAAGAGAGAATCAGGAAGAGAGAGTTGTTGGATGAGAGGAAACGTATGAAAACCTAGAGCAATGAAAAATATTATTAAGAAGAAGAGATTCTAGATTTCTTTGAATCTTCAGGATCAAATATAAGTAATACATTAGGCACATCAGAAGAGAACATCACAAGTCTAAAGGAGATCAATCAACACCTGAGAAAACAAATAAAAATGTTGAAAATCGGTCAAGAGACACAGATGGTAAGAATGATTGATGTGATGAGTTCTGCTAGACAAGCTAAAATAGAAAGAATACTCGCTATTGATGATAGAAGGAATATTACAGAGAAGCTACAAGAAAAGGAGAAATTCAAAGACATACTGAGCATCACCATGAGATCACAAATCAGATTATTCTAATGTGTCAAGAAGCAAATAGAATGAATATAGAAATCATTGAAAGAGTACAAGCTATCGGTGAAATAAGAGAAGAAAATGAAAAACTAAAGAATGAGGTTAGAATTCAGCAACAACATAATGAAGTTATCAAAAAGGTTAAAGAAAGCAATAAAAGAATGGATGATTTTATTGAATGACAATGAAGAGTAAAAAACAACAATGGTCTAGGCTTTACCAAAAATGAAGAATCATCAAATCAAGCGACTCTAAATAATGTCTTTGAAAATCCAAGAACAAGAAAGATGACATGTAAACACTATGGAAAGAAAGGCCACACATCAAATGTATGCCGAGGAAAAATGAAAGGTATTCCTAAATCTTCATCTTCATTCATAGGATGTTGTTATAAATGTAATAAGAAAGGACATAAAGCATATGAATGTAAGTCTAAGATGGATCAACCAAAGAAGGAAACCTACATGGACAAATACTATCCTACATGCAAGATGAATGGGCACACAACTAATGAATGCTAGAAAAAGAAAAGGCAAGCATGGAAGCCAAAAGGTCAAGAAACTCCCTATCAACCAAAGAGAATCGGTAATCAATATGTATGGGACTACAGTACATGGAAAAATTGTACAACATGTGGTAGATATGGTCACATTGCTGCAAACTGCATGAGGGCATGGGCCAAAAGGTCTAGAGGCTGGACAAACCCTAGAATGGCATGCTTACATTGTCATAAAGTTGGTCATCTCACAAAATATTGCAAAGACTGAATGAAAGAGACAAGCACATATCCCAATGGAAACACCATTAAAGATATCTGGAGGGCTAGAGACAAAATGTGGAGAAAATATTCAAGCAATGATGAAGTTGGACCAAGCAATGAAAATGGTGACACCCCATCCAATGGATTTGGTGACATCACCACCCCCACTTAAGCTGAACAAGTAAGTATGGAACTACACTACACAAAATCATATTTTACATCAGTTCCATTATACAAATTGATAGATAGTCAAAATCTGCATTAATAAAAGATGCATATTATGTTACTTGTTACAATTCTGAGAAAACAACCCCATTGGTATACACATACTAAAAATCATTGGTGAATATAATAGCTGAGATGTCTAGACTTATCAGAAATTGTTGGTCAACATTAAAATGGCTAAGTTGCTAATGTAACCCGACACCTGTCGGTAAGGAAGCAAAGTTACAAAGTTGTCATGACAGAACACTGATATCTGTCAGTGAAAGAAAACATTCTCAATAGCCATCTTAAGCATCATGACAACACCGATGATGATTTTGAAAGACTTCTCAATGAACTCCGTCTTCATGTCCTGATGATTCATTGAGCATTTATGACAGACTTAGGGCAAAATTCTATAAATAGTCGACAGGAGCACTTCATTTTGCACCCGCAATTTGAAGAGAAAAAGGCAGAGAAAAAATAGAGAGATTGAAGAGAATTTAGTAGAGTGACCTCGACTTGATCTAGCACACCCCAAATAGATCATTCACTAGTTCAGGATCAAAGTAAGTAGCGAGGGCACCGAAAGCACTCTGTCATTATTTTTCAAGAAAGCCCTAAAACTTGAAAAATGATGGCAACCACCTCAAAAACCACTAAGATCAAGAGTGATAAGAATAATGTGGTTAGGTTAATTAAGAAAAACACCTATGAGAGGCCAAATACAAGATATTCCTAGAGATTGAATCACAACCCGATGAATTTGGCACATTTTCTAAGATTCCACCTAGGGTTTTGCTGATAGAGGACGTAAGGTCCTACATTCACTGTAAGATAATTGAAATAGGTGATCTAGAGATGGATGAAGCTTACAAGAAGCTTTGTGATGCAGAAGGAAACCTAAAGGAAGAGCATAAACACTTAGAGGTTAAAGGGATAACTAATGCCCTATATTTCCTAAGGGACTTCAAAATTGACTGGATCAGTTTGGTACTTAGCAGAATGCATGACCAGAAGCTATGGTTGATCAACCTAAGCAAATCACTAAGGATTTCCTTCACACTATCATTGGTTATCCAATAACTAACAAGCCTAAGGCTCACAAGCATCCTTCCAGGCTAGAAGTTGAAAAGCTTCCAAAAGTTGAATGGGATAATAGAGGTCTTAAAGTTAACACCATCACCGATGAAGAACTGAGATTCAGTGCATGTGTCATTGGGTACAAGATCTTTTAGGCAAGAAAGATAAATAACATATCATCAACATCAGTAAGAAAAGCTTACAAGATAGTGACCAAGGGAATTCAGATGGATCTGTGGGAGATCCTGCTAAAGCAACTTGATGAGAACATGAACACAATTAGGTCTGTAAAGACTAGTTCACATGTAAGTTTGACTCACTTATCATGTGTATATTTTTCTACTTTTAAGAATACTTTCCTTCAGTAGGAAAAGTGAAATGGGACACTAAAAATCCGGTGAAACTACAAATCAGTGAATTAATTAAGTCACTAGGAGATAACTTTGAATCAGTTATGAGTGCATACTTCCTTGAATTCAAGGAAAAGATGATGGAAAGAACAAGGATCCCTGAGCAACTTATTGAAAAACATAGGGATGATATATGTTATATGGTGGATACAAATTTCACCCACATCAAATCGGTTGTACCAAGAACAGCTTGGTTAGCCCCAATTGATTATGAAATCAACATAGATCAAGCAACCAATACTATTGATGCATTGATCAATGAGCCCATTGACAACAAACAAACAAGGTTTGGAACCTATGAAGAGGCTAGATCAAAGATAAAAAGAGGCCTAGAAATCAAAAAGACTGTCAATAAGAAGAATAAGATGGTCAAGAAATCAGACTCTGAAGAAACTAAATCTGATACACCTCCACCTCCTACAAAGAAGCAGAGGACAAGGAGTCAAATGGCTAAAACCGATACCACACCTCTTAAGAAAGGTCAAGTAAGGACCTATAAGAGGAAGCAACCAGCAAAGCAAACAAAGAAACAAACTATAAAGACAATACCTACAAAGAGGAGAAAAAGATTGGTTAGGACAAAAAGGTGACATAGAAGACACAAAAGATGATGAGTCTGATGTAACAAAGAAATTTTTTAGAAATCTAACAATTGATGAGGCTGCTAAATCTATTGCTACAACTGGCACCATGTCTGATAAGAAAAGTAGAAAATGGGATACACTTAAGCCAGAAGACCAAAATAAGATACAAGATGCCATAATAAGGGCAATGGTTAAGTAAAAATATGTACTAGCTAAATTTGTCAACCAAATACCCAAATAGATGGGTAAGAAAATATCTCAACAATGGTCATATGCTCTACAGACCAAAAGAGAAGCAAGGGAGAGGGTACTTGTTACAATTATGCCTCCCGAATATAAGGTTGAAGAAATCAAAGAAGTTATGAAGAAGCAGTCAAGCAACTTTTTAGCCAAGATAAGGGCTTACAAAGTGCTAGAAGATAAGTTCATAGAGATGGATACAATGACCGAGACTAAATGGAGACAAATACTAAATCTTCCTGCAGAGTCAACAAGTCATGAGGAATAGTTACTGCTTACCCACACACCTCATAGAGAGGAGGAGAAAGACAAGGCAAGTCCTCAGCTCATTGCTTTGGACAATGTTGAAGATATGGAATAAATTGATTTGGACAATGTCATGGATGATCTTGACATTCAAGACATCACACAATATGAATCTGACAAGATCCTCAAAAATAAAATGATGTTATATTCATATCACTTAAGGATCAGATCAAGCAACAAAAAATGGAGACCCAAGAAAATAAAGACATGGATGTTCTTGATGAAGTATGGCCAGACACTTTAGTCATGGACATAACAGAACTAGACCCTACTGAGAAAATACAAAAAGACGAGGATGTCACTACTCAAAAAGACCAAACTGATGAGCAGGACAACACTCTAGATACAACACAAGCTTACATGCAAAGAAATATCCTAGTATTAATGAAGGAAATCAATATACTAGAGGGTAATGACAGATCTAATATAGAAGATACAAACACTCCCGAGGACAAGGGTGATGTAGAAGCAAAAGACACCATAGATGACACAAAGGATACAACTGTAGAGCAAGTTGCAATAGATGATCAGAAAGATAAGTATACTGATCAAAGTAAAGAAGAAACACAAAAGGTAGAAGAGGACACACAGAAAGAAAAAGGTGAAGAATCAAAGAAAGATGAGTTGGAGAGAAAATAGAAGAAAAATTTGTAGAGTTACCCAAGGTTGGTGGAGAGACATCTTCACAAAATTGGTAGGTACACTTCGAGCAGAAAACACAAGAAGCATCTTCAACAAAGCCTTCACCAAGCATACACAAGGAAAAACATGATCTACACCATTAATATACACAAGGAAAAAAATGATCTACACCATCGGTTTACACTACACCGAAAGACAGGGCACAACACTACCCAACACCAAGGTTACCCGATACTACCAAGTTCAAAGCATACTAACAAACACTATTCAGTATTAGCTGATAAAAAAAAGGATAAAGGAACCCGATGAGTAACAACAGTGAAACCCAACAAAAAAACAAAGAGAGGAAACTAATAGATGAAGGGAACCCAATGATTAGTTCAACAAAGGAAAACTGATAGACTTTTAGTTCAACCTGACAACCAAGAACCGACAGTTTGTTATATCTCGCAAAAAGTGGATCTGGAGTTCCATGTCAGATAAAACATTGAAGTTGTATATATAGCTTCTTGATTTGTTTTAAAACCATTATGTGTGGAGGAAGAAATGTATTTATTATTGTTTTAATTATTTTTACTGATTTAAAACATGCAAACTAAAGATCAAGGTCAAGTTGTAAACCTTGGATCTAAGAGTTAACATTGTAATCTGTGATTCTAGAATAGGTCAAATACTTGTATAAATAGATGCTCAATCTATTGTGAACATGTTGTTGTTTGATGATGATTGTAGCCACTAAGAGCATCTAAGGATCAGACAAGAGAATTCATGCAGAAGGACAAAAAAAGATCAAATCAATTTCAAGAACAAGACCACAGGCTACCGACGAGCAGAGAAAAGGTATTCATCAATCACTATAGGTTTAATTCTTATTATGAGAGCTTTAACGGATCTGTGATCAGCAATAAAATATTGCATATAGTTAGGTCAACATATGTACTCATTCTAACAAGTGTAGTACACTTAAGAAATCATTTCAAGAAAGGTGGACCTGCCAGTCCTATTGTAAATCTCTTAACCGTGTGCACACTTAAATCAGTGTTGCTAAAGCTCTTAACATAGTAGATCTTAACCGATCTCCACTTAAATACTCCTAACAGGGTAGATCATCGAAAGTGCTCAATTGTAAGCCTTTACCAGCTCCCTTCCATTCTGCAGATAGTGAATTTTTGTGGGTGCCATCCCCACCACAGTTTTTACTTCCTAACAAGAGTTCTCCATGATATCATATCTTGTGTTATATATTTATTACTTTCATGCATGTTTCTATGAATGTTGCAAACAATTAAATATTATGAATTAAGGTTACATGCATAAGAAAGAACAACAACAACGGTCGGTAATACAGTAAAGAATTATTACTAATGATGAATGGTGAAAAGAGTTAAAAGTTTTAGAGGTACTGATTCACCACTTGCCTCTTAGTACTACTTCCCATTAATCCCAACACATACATCCAACCATCTTTGAACACAACCACCGTTTCTTAGTACAAAAGAACAAGTTTGGTGATCTATTTTCATGTTTTACTAACCCTTATATTTAATTGTAGGAGTTGCATACATTTTGAATAGAATAGATTAATATTGTTTTGGTTTACTTTATTAGACTTAAATTTGTAGGTATACAAATTTGTCTTAAAAATACACATAGAAATATAAAAATTTGATTTGTCTAAAAAATATATCCTCTTCTTTAATAGGCAACCATAAAAAATTGTCTACACAATTACCTTGAATGACAGACATATGCAAAGGATCGGTATGACATGGGAATTGAGACCCGCCCATGTGCACTAGAGCCTTCTAGAGCCTTCTAGAATTAATGCTTGATGTTAACCAGACGTTTGAAAAGGTGATGATTCATAACAAACCTTAAAAATCACACACTAAGGGAAACATTAAGCTTGAAGAAAGTAACTCAACTTTGACTATTTAATAATTTTTGCATGGGAATCAATCATTAGTGTGTGATGTTTACAACCAGGGATGATTCACAAGCCAGGCCTGCCACATTATAAAGTGAAGTGGATCCTTCTCTTATTTTTTCAAGACAAATATTTTGTGTCCATCATTTTCATTGTGCTACATACACAAATTTAGTATAAGTTTGAAGTTTTCAAGACTAAATAATTACTATGTGTTGGCCATGTCTGGAATATTGGAATGGGTATCTTCATGTTTGGAAGTTGTTTGTGCTGCTTTAATCTCGTTTATGCTCAATATTGCAACAACGAAATGGTGGAAGGCTCTGGAAGTTTAAAAGTACTTTGAAGCCCAAATATATCCACAATGATCGATGACCTGAAGTCCAAATCCATGCCACTCTCACATGGAATACTCCCTCAAGTTCTTGCCCATTATTATCAATGGACCAAAACCTATTGTACCCTTGTATTCTACATGTTTTCAAGCTATCTGGTATTTTACTAATCATATTACTAGAATTATAGAGATTAGTACCATTGATTGATTAAATAACCTTATTCTATGATATAGGTCAACATTTTATCTTCTAGTTTGGGCCACATGCAAGGTTGGTTGTTCCCCATCCTGAGCTTATTAAGGAGATATTGTCCACTAAATTTGGTAGTTATCCAAATCTTACAAATGATCCTCTTTAAAGACAACTAGTTGGATAGGGACTTACGAGATTGACAAGTGAGAAACGAGCTTAGCATAGGAAAATCATCAATCCTTCTTTCCACATGAAATCAAATTTTAATTTAAGGACCAAAATGATCTGATAAATAAATTGAATTATATTTTAGAGAAAATCCATAAATTCCATAGAGATAAATAAACATAGGTGTGCTTTGCATGAAGACTAATTGATGAACTTAATGGTATAATTATTTTTTAAAGGGCGTTAGCTCAATGTAAGAGCACTTTCTTTACACACATGAGGATGGTGGTTCAATTCTATCTTGCCCTAATATGATTAAATATAGTATTAATTAATGGTAATTAATAATTACAATAACTAAATAAATGACTACAATGACTAAATGAATGATCAGTTAACAATAACCAATGACTAAAATAACAACTAAATCAATGACAATCAATAAATAAATCAATGACCACATCAATGACCAGATTATTCAATCAAAACAACCAATAAATGACCAAAAAATTCATAAATTTGATCACATTATAAATTATTGACAATAAACTACCACTAGTCACATCACCAAGTTTACTCATTTATAGATAATTTTTAGTAGTTTTTTAAGTCATTTATTATTGTTTTTCTACTAGCGCTAGGTCCATAATGAATCTAGTATCATAAAAAATATTTTTTTTTTTGTTTGTTTATTTGTTTTTTTTTGTTTACATCTTTTGTTCTTGGCATCTTACTTCATCTACGAGATTTTAGTATTGACATATTTACAAAAGTGAAGATTTCACTTGAAGGCGAGTACCTTGTTTGATTGGAAAAATAATTAAATATAAAAATCCATGAGGGTTGTAGCTAAACCATTTTAAAAGGGTGTTCATGACTTCATGTTACTTAATGTGATATTTTTTTACGATTGTATTCTTTATTGGTTGAGAGGATTTAAAATTATTTACAAAAATATTAATTTCAAATATGTTAAAAGATAGAATACAATAGATTTTTTAGAGGCTTAAGGGGATGAAATTTAAATTATTTTTAATTTAAACTTATAAAATTTTAAATTTATTGTGAGGACTAGAGATGAGGAAATGGGAGAAGACATGAATAGATAAAGAAATGTAAGATAATATTACCTTTTCTTTTACCTTCTCATCTCACAGATTGAGCTAAAGTAGAGGAACCCTTCTTCACTTGATTTGATCATTTTAGTGTTGTTATTGGATGGATGTGGTTGCTTAAACAACAACATGATGTTAAATTATGATAGATTGGATAAAAAATAGATTGTATGTAGTTATGAATGATATAAGATTGAGGATTATTTAGACGACATAAGGATATGATGAAGATATATTCTCTAAAGTGAGACCAAGTACCTCAATTTATATATTTTTGATGAGAAGCATCATTGTCTATGATTAATGAATGGCTAAGATTTATTGAGAGGGATGGAATGGATTGAAGGATTTTCAAAAAGGAGGATGGAGGTATAAGAACTAGGTGTGCTCATACATGTGTGAGAATACACTAGGAAGAACATGAAAGAAATTTATTTATAATATGTGTAAAAGGTAGAGTGGCTTGGAAACTGGCATGTGTAAGAGATAGGGTGGTTATGAAGTGACTTTTCATGCTCACACATGTGGAAGTAAGAGAAGGGTAGGTACATTAATCACATGATGACAAGTTTAGATCTTGATCCATGTAGATAGATTCAAGAACTAAGATTGAGCAAATAAAAATTGACAGTGATGTGAAACTTTATATCAAAAAAATGATAACAAGAGTTAATTAGCCTAAATCAGTAAACTAAGAAGGTATTGTTTAGTTGATCTAGTTGGAGAGTATGTAGGAGTAAGGTTAGACACAATTAAATAAATAAAAATTTATATAATTAAAGGTATGGAATAAAGGTGAAGGTTAAATTAAATAAATAATAATTATTCATTTATCTAGTTATGAAAAGATAAGGTCAAGTGTGGTCAAGTATGGAAAAGTTTAGTTGTCTATAAGGATAGCATGAAAAAGGAGTGGTGGGAGGCATTAGTGAGAATCTACCCATTTTTTGAGCAACAAAGAATATTTAAAAGTTTCATAGAAATAAGTGTGGGGGGCTCTAACATGGGAAGAAATATTGTTCTCACTTATGTAGTTTTTCTCTTAATAGAGAGACATATTTAGAGGTGTTGCATTGGAATAGCTAAATGCCCATTTTGATTGGCATATATAGTACCAAGAAAAAATGCACAATAATTTGTCACCTTTTAAATTAATTCTGACTACTCGATCCAGTTAGACTTGACCCATTCAGACTCTACTTAGTTTAACATGACCAAGATTACGTGGGTGCCATGTGGCACTGAGTGGCACTAATGTGGCCCAATAGACTAGGTTGAGTAGTACTTGGCCATGTTAGACTCAGCCGAGTCTACCTGACATTTTAAATACCCAAAAAACAACCGCAAGCCCCTCATTTTCACATTGAGGGGCTACAATTGTGGTTGAGGGGCTGAGAGAGGAAACTCAACTGATTTTGAGATACACCCCCTCCCCCTTTTAAAAAAAAAAGTTTTGTTGTATAAATATATATGTAAAATGATTTTTTTACTTAGCATTGTAATGTCGTAGTTTTTTTCTTCATTTTCAAGAAATAAATGTTTTTAGGTCATATAATTGATGTTAAAAACATTTAATTTACCCAAAAATTTGAAACATAAATGCGAACCCAAACCCAAAAGTTTGAAACATTTACACATAAAATTAAGCCTAAAAACATATAATTTATCCAAAACCTAAACTAGAAGCATAACTTTTGTTTCATGAAGAGTTAGTCTTTAGTCATCTGAAGCAATCATAACAGGGAATTAATTAGGATACATGACTATTATTAAGAGAATGTGCCAAAAAATCTTTTTGTCACAACTTGATCATTCTACATTTTCATTATGTACACAACTTTCAAAATTAGCACATAACAATACCCTAAGTCTTGTACTAGCTTACATTTGATGTAATTAGATTTTCATAATTGTAAATTCTTTGTAGCTCAATTTTTTGTTTTAGGATTTGATTGTGTAAGTTTTTTAGCATCAACGTTTTGGATCACACTACGTGATCCATCATTAGGATGAGAGAGAGTGCAAGAAGTGTAAAAATAATAAGATGCAGACAAAGCCTCACTCAAAGGATGCATTAAAAAGAGAGAGAGAGAGAGAGAGAGAGAGAGAGAGAGAGAGAGAGAGAGAGAGAGAGAGAGAGAGAGAGAGAGAGAGAGAGAGA
>MU226925.1:5347033-5397855 GCA_018584345.1 Thuja plicata | reverse complement strand
AGGGGGGAACTTTCAAGAGCGATGGTGGTTGTTGAGAGTGCCTAACAGAGGTTTCCATGAATGGATGATGGACCACCCTTCATCACGACTGAGATTGATGGGATGGTAGTTTATTTCAATAGCCTCCTTAAGCTTGTCCTTGAAATAGTTATACATATATATGTATGCTCCTAGTTTTATTTTTAGTTACTTATTTGGGCATATATAGTTATATATACATACATACATACATACATACATATATATATATACATACATACATATATGTATATATATATGTATATATATATGTATATGTATATGTATATATGTATATATACATACATACTACATATATATATATATATATATATATTATATATATATGTATATGTATATGTATATGTATATATGTATATATACATACATACTACATATATATATATATATTCACCTAGATGTTTTAGCCACCTTTTAGTTTTTTCTTTCTTTGTGTTTTTTGTGGTTGTTTTAGTTTTTTATCCTCTTTTTAAGTTCCTTCCTTCTCTCTTAGGTCCATTTTCCTTTTATTGGCTTTTTTGTTGTAGTTGCTTTCCTCTTTATTGTTGCACATTTATTTTTAATTTTTATTTAGCTCTCTCTCTCTCTCTCTCTCTACCCCTTCCTTTTTTATGCATCCTTTGAGTGAGGCTTTGTCTGCATCTTATTATTTTTACACTTCTTGCACTCTCTCTCATCCTAATGATGGATCACGGAGTGTGATCTGAAACATTGAAGCTAAAAAAACTTACACAATCAAATCCAGAAACAAAAAATTGATTTAAATGGATTGTGGAAATCTGATAATGTTCTTTGTAGCTCGTTAATTTAGGATAATCAATTTGTATATATATTGAAGCCTTAAAATCACTTAACTATGTACATGGAATATTATTTTTGATGTATTTATGCTTAAGGGGATGTAATGGATGGATATTTTTGTTCAAATGGACATGTATGTTAAACTATGTCTATCTATGTTTTTTATTATGATAACTACATGTTTTGAAGGGGCCCTAAAACCCTCTAACAAAGATAGAATAAGAAAAGCATTAAGAACTCAAAACAAAGTCTATCTATCACATACATAAATAGAGAAACAAAAAGGGATAACACCCCAGATTTATAATACAAAGATCAACTATGACCAAAAAGCTGAATACAAAAAAGAAACTTCCAGCAAATTGACCAAAAAACTTCCAGCACACGACTCAGTCCAGTGTCTTGAAGCTCTTCTCAGATTCAATCATATGGTTTTCCATCACCTATATTTCCACCATCTGATTCTCCATGTTCTGGATGGAATCCCAAAGGTTAGATACATCTTTGACTTGAACTGCAATCTTCTTTCTTGTGCTGGATCTAGTCCTTGATCTTGAGCCTGAAATCTGGGTTTCCCGTTTCTCCTCATCCTCCAGATTTTATCTGTCATAATAGTTACCTTCTAGTAGGGTGTGCAATGCTTTTAGATTATCGACATAGGCTTCCATTCCTAACTTGATGAGAGTAGTCAGCTTCCTCATCATATTGTTGTTGTTGGTTTTCTCAATGATCAGGTTGATCCTATTATCCATCATTTTTCTAATCTTATCCTCCAACATGGTAGTATTACCAGTAACCTTATAAAAAAAAATTACCTTTCTGATAGATAACAACATAATTCCTCAATTTATCATTTATCTCCTCCATGAAGGTATTCCTTTCTTCTAGGTCTTTACATTTAGCCTGCAGCTCATGAATATCATCTTGAACCCATTTGTCGATATTGTAGCCATACATAGCTTTGTTTCTGACCTCCTAAAGATGGGAGATATTGACAACCCTTTTAACCTTGAAGTCTTGATCCCAGAGGTCTTCTTCCAGGCTCCTCTACTTCTGGTGGTTATCCTTCTCTTCAACATCACCCATGGGGTTCTCAGGAGGAGAAGAGTTAATTTCACAGTCAATGTGCTCATTTTGGTCCTCCTTATCAAGATCGACAAAGATTTTTTCACTTTGGGATTTTTCACACTCTTCCACATTATCTGTAACTATATTCTTCTATGCCTTTCCAATGTTAGTCCTACCAATTTCATTTTCCTCTGGTTCTTCAGTTGCCATTTTGGCCCTATTCTCCAACATTTCACCATTCCTCTTATTAGGGTCCTCCCTTTCTTCCATAAGCTTGTTTTGACTCTTATCAATATAATTTTCCACTAGGTTATCCACTTGTTCAATTATTTCCTCAGATATTGTTTTATCCATATCTGTGGTAGCCTCAGTGGAAAAATGACCTTCCTCACCCATAGGCTTAGTGATAGTGGGATTAGGATTCTCTAAATCCTCTCTATTTCTCTGATCCCCATGTTTGGTATCCTCATCTTCACAAGAGACCTCCTCCTAGTATTCATCAGTCCTCATACCTTCCACATCATCAAAGATAGAGAGAGTGATATTCGCTTCCACTGGGCCTTTGCGGCTTTTTCTATTTGTTGCTTTGTTGTCCTTCTTTCCAGAAGACATCTCCACATTCTTTCTTTTAGCACTATCTATCTGCTTAGGGAGAGGCTCAGAAATGTGTTTTTTGCATACTCTACTATAAGAAGAATAAGCATCTCATGTAGAACAGGGGTAGCCTTAATTATGAAGTCCACAATACTCTGGTTGAGCAAGCTTAGCAGGTAAAATGAGAATGAAACCCTAACATAATGTCTGAAATGATTGACGAGAACAAAATGGTAGTTTTAGAATTTAGAGTACCTACTGTCAAGCATGAAATACTCCATTATCACTCTAATAACAAAAGCCTAGATACATTTGATATTGGACAGGTTCACGTAGTCCAGGTTGCCTTTAACCAACATAGCCCACTCCATCTATTTATGTTAATACATGAAATTTGACTTGTTTAAAATTTATGAAATTTTGTTTGAAAAAATGTTTCATGTTGAATAGGTAAATTGAATTTTTTTAATTTAAATATGTACATATATATTTTTTAATTTAAACATGTTCTTTTTTAACACATGTATATATAAATTGATTTCCTATTGAATGTGCACATGTACATGTGCCCACTTGCAGCGAGCAATGTTTATCTCTAGATATTACATTTCTATCACATGGCTTCTACTGGTTCAGATCATAGCATTCATGATAGTCAGGACTCACGAGCATCATCAGGCCACCATGATACCCCACATTGTCGAGATAGTCATAGACATGAGACTATCTTGAGGATGCATGCCATTCTAGCTACACTAGAGAGGATGTTGCAAAATAGAGATATCCTCCCTAATAGGGAGAAATTAATTTCCACTCGCACAGAGTTGATGAGTATGTTTTAGAAGGTTGAATCATACAATCCATATGATGATACATCTATTGATGTTTTTTACCATAGCCTCTCTAGCACTGTGACAGGTACTATGGGTTGGAGGACAATTGATTTAGATGTTTTTGTTACTTAGGTTAAGAACATGTTTAGGACCCATTACATAGAGAAGAGGGTGGTTAGAGCATATAGGGTCACAAAATGTACAGATGACTTAGTAGCTCCTTTTATATATCTGAGATGGTTGGCAACCTATCATATGTGACCCCAAAAGGATGAGGTGCCCTTATATTTTTGCAAACAGTTGTTTGCAGAGTTCCATTTAGGTTATGATGTCGATTACACAGATTTACCTCCACATGCTGGTCAGGGTCAGGAGAGATATCAGGATAAGTGTAGACAACTTGATACACCAAAGCCCCTTAGTAAGAGGGCATTGGTGGGTCAAAACCTTTTTGTTCTTCCAAAAGGTTTGGAGACCTACATTGGAGATGGACAGGTTGCGGCTGAGGATGCACATGTAGATATGTTTTCTAGAATTGCCACCATCACGACTCAGGTCAATGAGTTGTCATCTGATCGTGTGCATAGGTACATGCTCATATCCTAGACAAGCTCATGCATTGATCCTTCTAGTCTATTTTACGATCCTTACATCTGATTTGATCTTCCCACTCTATATGAGATATCACAACTACCAGAGGATCGTCTATGCGACATAAGATCCATTTTAGTCAGTGATCTCCTAGCATCTTACAAACACATTTCTATGACACATGGGGTTCCTCCGTGTGATATTACTACATTCATTCAAGGAGACCATTCGAGATCCTCCACATGCAGCAGTCAGGGATGAGGAAATGTAGAGTTAGGTGCCTCCAGACAGGAGAATGTCCAAATAGAGCCTATAGATCCATGATAGAGTGTGGATGATCTTTCACCGCCTTGACATCATACACAAGCTCCCCTATATCAGACACCTACAACCTCATGATTTCACACTAGATTCTCATATTTTCTTATGGATGAGGCCATTGATCCTGAGATAGTGTCCTTAAATTCTTGAGAGTTATCTGATATTGGACGTGCATTACACCAGGTCCACTTGAAACCATTTAATTTCAAGATTCAAGAATAATCAAGTAATTTTGTATAATTTATTTATACATAATATATATATATATATATTTATACATAATATATATATATATATAACTATATATTTAAATTAATTTGAACTAGGTAAAGAACACTATGATGGGCACTGCATATAGAGATTTAGAGGAGCTTGTTGATCTGATTCATCAGGATATAGAGGTAAAATTTAATTTAAATTATTTTGAAATAGTTTATTTGTTTCAATTTTAAATAAACATTTAAAACAAGCTTGGTTTGGATAAATATATTAATTATTTTTTTAAAAATTGTTTCATTTACATACAGGCTCAGGTCTAGCAGGATGAGGATCCACATAGCCCTGCACATAGTGGTGATGGTGGTCATTGATCTAGATTTACACATGAGAGATAGATATATACACATGTTTTACATTGATAGATATAGACATTTACATTGTTATGTTGATATCTAGAAATTTACATTGATATGTATGTGTTTTGTACGTTGATACATGTTTTACATTGTTATGTTGATATCTAGATATTTGCATTGATATGTACATGTGTTTTGTACATTGATACATTGAAATTTATAGGTCCATTTATATTGGCATGTTGATATCTAGATATTTACATTGATATACATATGTTTATGTTGATCTATAGATATTTGTACATTGTTACACATGCGTGTTTTATTTTGATATTGTAATGGGTAAATTTGGATGGTCTTCTAAATAGGGTTTGCACAATGGAAATTTGCATATAAAAGAGACCCTAAGCCATATTCAACCATTTACATTTAATTTTTATGATAAATAATGTAAAGCTTGGTCACATCAGACAAGATCTAGAAATACCCTTTTTATGATGCCCGTGTTGAGTTTCTAGAAAATCTGAGACTAGATTTGGAATAGAAACGTAGAGATGGACAAAACCCATAAATCTTTTTTCGATCTGACACAGTTTTATTTTGATCCTCAAGTCAATGTCACCATTGACCCAGAATTTCTGATTTTGACCTAGGGCAGAATTGACCTCCAAAATCTCTGATAGAAAATTTGTTTCTAGATCATGATATTTTTCCAAAATGGGTATCCAAATTTGCACTCCAACTCACTATTCTGAACCTGCAACTCCCAAAACAACACTTACAAATATCTAAAAAGAGGGGTTTTGGGTGGCTATATAGGGTTTTGCCTTAGTCAAACCCCCATTTTGGTTGTTTCCACCTCCACAAATAGCCAAATATAGTAGAATGTATGTGTTTGTGTTTCTCTTAGAAAGAGCTTTGAATGTGTAATGCCAAGATCTAATCCTCTAGATTAAAACCCTAACATGAATTGAAAATGAGAAAACAATGCATAGAATTGAATATGATAAAGAAAGCATACAAAGCCCCCAAGGCTAAAGTATTTCTACCAAACTCACAATCCATAGTTTCTACCCCATGATAGTATCTTTTGAATGCCTGAATGTTGAAAATGGTGGATCCAAGAAGGAAGGAAGGAAGAACTCTTTCTTGCTCCAAAGAAGATCCACAATAGCTTGTCCAAAAAATGATTGCATGTATTAAGGCACCATCATATATTTTACTTCTATATAATCCTCTTTATTTCTTATATCATCATCATGTCATAATTGTAATTGCATAATATCATCTTACGATTTTCTCTCATGAAGAAATGAAGGCAAAAGAGAGTGTTTATATAGAGATCTCAATATAGACCTCCTAGGGAAATGCAAGGGACCCAAATTCCAATTTCACATTGAATTATGTTCCAATTAAAATCACCAACCAAGGAGGGGATGTACTAATTCTAATATCAAAGAAAACACTTCTGCATCCGGACCCAGGGACCTATTTTTAAGTTTAGAACCCCGATAAGCTCCAGATCTGAAAGCAGGGATCAACACTCGATAGAGGTCAAAGTTGACCTCAAACTTGACCTAGGTAAAGGATGAACTTGACCTTGACCTAGGTCAAGGTTGAAATATTTTCTAACCTAGGTCATAATCAAATTCAACCTTGACCTGAGGTTTCAGGCAGGTCACCTTGAGAAATCTGCAGGATTCCTAGGTCATCCAGGGACCTAGGAAGGTGAGAAAACACACTAGAGTACTGGATAGAGGCACATAGGCCATAGAGGAGGTATGATGAAGATTATGAGAGATAGTACATAGGTTCTACTTAAAAATAATTCTACAAAGAGAGAAATTAAGGAGGATCCATAGGATCCTAACCCTAGTTTCACCTAGAAATCCAGAATCAAGTGCAAAGGCATCCTAAATGCAAATCTAATATGCAAGTGTAATAAACGACGGTGCTAAACCTACCAAAATGGAAGTGCTTCCATTTTAAGATGATATATTTATCCCCCACTTTAGCTCAGATATGACACTATGTGAATATGCAAGCTAAAGTAAGAAAACATCATAAGGTAAAAATGATATAGCCAAGTCCTCAACGTGGAGACCCTGCAAGAAATCATTAGTACCTGCAATTTGCAGCACACAAGGTTAATGAAAATCCATAGAGAACCTAAGCCTTACTAGGATGATTTTGAGAAGTGCATATATCCCCTTATGCCCCTTGTTTTGGCTTACTAATTCTGAAAGGTGAAACAGGGTGATAAAGTTAGATCTATACACTGCATATGCATTTTAATGGAAAGTCTTTTCCTAAACTATTTAGAAGGATTCCAACCCTTCCTAAGCTGATTCAAGAGGTTAGGTATCAAAATAATGATTCCAACTCCATGGAGGGAACTAAAAATGGAGCTACCAAACTCAAGTTATGATGAAAAGAGTGAATGTCTATCTAAATGCATATAAAGGGAAACTCAAATTTGACCTAGGTAAATGAAATGAAACCCTAATAAAAACCTAATTTGCAGCTATAAATAAGAGAAAGAAACACTTACCTTCTCATTCTTACCATTTTCAGAGTTTATAAAAAGAAGCAGAATGTCAAAGAGAGAAGAACTTTGAGCAAGCCACATGGACATCCTGAGAGAGTGCCTGGCCAGCGGATAGCCACTTCCTGAGGTAGGTTCCTTGTTTTGATATTTGTAATTGAAAAATTCCTATTTTTATAGGGAAGGTTGACCTTGACCCAAAAAGGTCAACCTTGACCTAGTTAGGTTGACCTTGACCCTTTAAGGTCAACCATAACTGGGAAGGTCTCATCCTTTCTGGGGATAAGGTTGACCCTGACCCAAAAAGGTCCACCTTGACCCAAAAAGGTTGACCTTGACCAAAAAAGGTTGACCTTTACCCAACAAGGTCAACCTTGACTTGGTCAAGTGGTTATTATATTTTTCTAATGATAGAGTACTGATGTGATGTTGTTTGTGCTGACAGGATCTAGTCCATCTTTGAGAGCACCCCTTCGGAGGGCTATTACTGACTATCAAAGATAACTTGTCTGAGTTACAATAGGATGAGATATAGCTATTGAGAGATGTGGGATTGTACTAGGTAGAAATCCTACTAGAGATGAGGTTCCATCAATCAATGGTATGAGCCATGATAGAGAGGTGGGATGAGGACACTTGTTCCTTCCATCTTCCGTTAGGAGAGATCATGATCACACTGGAGGATGTATATAAGATCCTATAATTTCTAGTCCAAAGTGAGCCTATCAAATTGAGAGTGCAGTGGGGTCCTCCCAAGTCTTTTTTAGATGGGGAGTATTTTTTGGGTCGAGTACCATAGATGAGGACCCAATCAGAATAGATCACTCTATCAGCCATACTAGCAGGCCCGACACCTTTGGTACGGAGAGTAATGCTATGTATACTCTCTTTGGTTGTAGTACCCAACAAAAAGGGTACAATATTTTTAGCACCATTCACCCATCTTGTACGTAGGATGGAGAGAGATAGGATTTTTTTCTCATGGGGCTGCAATATGTTATCCCATCTTTACCATGAGTTGTGTCAGTTAGTGAGATTCCAACGGGAGAGTCTTACAGTATGCACCTTGCTACAAGTTTGGATATTTGAGCATTACACATATACATGACCATAGGGTGTTCCAGTGATGGTAGATGCAAGAACACTACAAGATTTTTCATATCCACTAGCAGATGTCTGGCAGTAAAGGGATATCCTCTTTTGGAGGGTACACTTTGACCGTATACTAGGTATTGATGTGATATGGAGACTGTACTATCAGATGACATAATGGATAGATACTTGACAGTAGTTGAGACACTCACAATAGCACAAGCTGCTATAGGGTCCTATTAGTCATGCAGTGATGCCATACTACTATGATAGAGTGATGAGACAATTTAGTCTGACACAAGGGGTCCCCCAGACAATACCTCGCTATGTATACCCGAAGAGATACTATCAGAGACCCGATGCTATATGTCGACCTACAGTAGTAGATATTATAGATAGTGAGACAAATGAGACTAAGGATACAGAGGTAGCTCCTAATGTATCCTATTTAGGCATTAGCAGAGACTATATTAGATATTGGATTCTATAAGGGGCCTACCCGATCTTCCTTGATGACTACCCCACAGGTGATCGAGGTATTTCAGAGAGAACCCACCAAGGTGGTGACATATTAGTGGAGGAGGAGGATCAAAGAGACAAGGATGAGCCCATCTCCAAGGGAGATCCTATGGAGGAGGAGAAATTAGAAGAGATAGCAGAGGAGAGAGAAGATGAGGGGGCAGAGGAAAGAGAAGAGGAGATGCCCCTAGGTTGTAGTACAGGTGTAGATGATCATGTGGTCTTTTTTGTACCATTGAGATCATGAAAACCTCCCCATGCACATATAGAGACACCACCGCCTAGACCCATACATAGTGAGTAGGGAGAGGATAGTCACTCCGTGCCCCCACCATCTAGATCCTTTGGTGACACCCAGGAGGGAGATCGAGGTATGACATATGCTATTGATTAGAATATTTTAAGTAAATGTTTTTACAGAAGAAGTACTAAAAGATAAATATGTTTGAATTATACAGCTAGCATAGCGGAGTGGAGGAGCTTTGTATCTGAGGTACTGAAGGATACATGTATATCCTACTGACTACTAGCTAGCAAGTGAGAGTTCCTTATTGGATAGTGGGATCCTGACAGACATGCAAATATTTTTGCACGTGTCCAACGAGAGCTGAGGTTATATAGAGAGAGAGAAGAGAAATTGATGGCTGACCTATAGAGAGCTTAGGAATGTAACTATTACATGAGCATGTCAAGGATCTACACATGAACTACCATACCAAGATCCTCAGCCTCACACAATAGATCAGAGAGAGTCGGGAGCCACCGACCCTTAGAGCATAAAGATAGAGATTGATAGACATGACACATGTGCCATATATGTACCAAACTCATAGAAGTTTATATATAAAATATTTTCTTTGCCCATTTAGTTCTATGATTGATTACTTTTAATTTTTGTTAATACCAAAAAATTAACAGAAAGAAAGAATGAAATTATGTATTAATGCATTCGAATTACATAACCTATAAAATAAACTAACTATTCTATAAGGAATACATAAATACACAAAGAAAGAATGATGTATTTAGGGATAATATCATTTGAGATGCATAATATTAATAGGTTCCTTAAGAGGGACACCATTCATATCAGAAATATTATAAGCACCTGAAGTAAAATCCTCAATTATTATGAAAGGTCCAAGCCAATTAGGGCTAAACTTCCCTTTTTCATCGTGTAAAGCATTCACATTCCTTTGATTTTCATACAAGACTAAATCACCTACCAAGAATGACCGTTCAATCACCTTATGATTATACTATTTATGAAGTGATTTATGATAAGCCTTAATATATTCCAAATAATTTATCCATTGTTCATCCAACATTTCTAATTCCTGTAGTCGTTGTTCCTGAAAAGTATCCTTGTCAATTATCCCATGAAATGAAACATGAAAAGAAGGTATTTATAATTCTAAGGGTGTAATAGCATCAATACCATAAAAAATATTATAAGGAGAAGTACCTGTGGTAGTGTGGACACTAGTCCTATAAGCCCATAAAGTATAGGTAAGTTGGGTATGCCAATGTTTCACATGCTTATTAACTATTTTCCTTAATATTTGTTCAATAAATTTATTCAATGCTTCATCTTAACAATTAGTTTGACGGTAATAAGGAGTGGAAAACCTATGTTGAATAAAATATTTCTCCAAGAATTTTGTGACCTCTATATTCTTTAGAAGTCCCGTTATCTGAAACTATTGTTGAAGGAATACCAAATCATGCTATAATATGATTAAGGATAAAATCACAAATAACATCCGTAGTAGTACAATGGAGAGGAATAGCTTCTACCCACTTTGTAAAGTAATCTATAGCTGTTAGGATGTATGTATGTCCTTGAGAAGAAGTTGGTGATATTTTTCCAATAAGATCAAAACCCCAAATACTAAAAGGCCATGGAGCCACTTTATTACAAAGTTCACGAACAAGAGCATGACTTAAATTACCATGTTGCTAACACTGAGGACACTTCTTAACAAATATAAAATAATCTTGTTCCATTGTTTGCCAATTGTATCCCATTCTAAGAAGTTTATTAACTAAGGACTTCCCACCAAAATGTCCCCCACAAGAACTAGAATGAGCTTCTACCAAAGCTATCGGAATTTTGGTTCTACCAAGACATCTTAATACAAAACCATTATAAAATTTTTTCTAAAGCATATCTCCTAAAATTATATAACATGCTATAAGTTTCCTAATATGATTACACATGTTCCTTTTTACCAATTCCAGAAAATTATTATCTTCAAAAAATGAAAGATATGTGAATACCATTCATCCAAATGCAAGTTAAAAAAATCAGCAGTAACCTTATTAGAAATTGCAGGGTTTTTTAAGATTATGTATAGTAAATTGAAAGTCTTTAGCATTATTCTCAAGACAAACCAAAGAAGCTACACTTGCCATGGCTTTTGCATGTCGATTATCTTTCCTAGGTAAATTCTGAATTGTATAACAAGAGAATTGGGAAAGAATATCAAGAGCCAAATCTCTATATTGCGTCATTTTATCATTCTTAATCTAATAACCTCCTTTGATTTGTTTGACAATCAATTGTGAATCCATGTAGATTTCCATTTTTTTAATATGAAGGGATGAAGCTACTCGTAAGCCATCTATAAGAGCTACATACTCCACAATATTGTTAGTACAAGGAAAGGTCAATTTATATGACATAGGGATTAGTTTCTTTGTAGGAGGGACCAAGATAATGCCTATACCAGAACCTGTCTTACATCTAGAACCATCAAAATATAATTCCCAAATGTCTTCCCACTTAATAGCTAAAATGTTCTCATCAGGGAATTCTATCAAGGTAATACTTATATCAGAATGAGGACAAGGAGCTTTAGCTAAATAATTAGTTAAAGCTTGTCCTTTAATTGAATTTTGAAGAATGAAATTAAGATCAAATTCTGTAAGTAACATCACCCAATTGGCCAGACGGCTAGAGAGATCAGTTTTTGAGAAAAGGTTTTTTAGAGGATCAAATTTAACAATCACATTGACCTAAATGTTCAACATGTAATGCCTGAGTTTTTGACAAGCATAAACTAAAGCCAAGCATTGTATTTCCAAATTGGTATATCTTGTTTCATAATCAAGTAAGTTCCGACTAATGTAGTACACTGGTCTTTCCTTACCTTTGCTATCATGTTGAGCCAACAATGCACTCACAACATTAGAAGTAGCGGAAGTATATAAATAGAAGGGTTTATTAGTTTGGGCAGGTTGCAAAATAGGAGGATTAGCAAGATAATCCTTAAATCGCTCAAAGGATTGTTTACATTCCTAATTCAAAGAAAAAGTGGTATATTTTCTAAGCAAGGAAGTGAAAGGAACCATTCTATTGGCTAAGTTAGAAACAAAGTGACAAATAGCTTGTATTTTTCCCTGTAAACTACGTAACTGAGAAATATTCTTGGGAGGAGACATGTTAATAATAACATCAATCCTTTTAGTATCAACCTCTATGCCTCACTTAGAGATTATAAATCCTAATAATTTGCCAGAATCAACTCCAAAGGCACATTTTTTAGGATTCAATCTCATATTATAACTCCTAATTCTTTCAAATATTTGCCGTAAAATGATCACATGATCCTCTCTTTGTATAGATTTTTCCAAGATGTCATCCACAAAATATTCCAGAATCTTATGAATGTAATCATGAAAAATCAAATTCATAGCACATTGGTAAGTTTCTCTCACATTTCTTAATCCAAAGGGAATCATGACCCAACAAAATGTTCCCCAAGGTGTTATAAATGCGGTCTTAAGTTTATCTTCAATAGGAATAAAGATTTGATTATAACCAAAAAAACTATCCATAAAAGATAATAAAGCATGAGCCACTGTCGAATCCATAATCATATCAATATTAGGTAACGAGAAATCATCTTTTAAGGATGCCTTATTTAAATCTTTAAAATTAGTGCACATCCTTATCTTATTTTGTCCTTTAGAAACAACCACAATATTGGAAATCCATTCAGAGTAATCAATAGACCAGATTAACCCAACACCTAATAATTTTTCAATTTCAGCTTTAACTAATAAGGCAATGCCTAGATTCATCTTTTGGATTTTTCTGTTTCACAGGTTTAGCTTTAGGTTTGAGAACAATATTGTGAGTAAAAATATTAGGATCTATACCCGACATATCTGAATATGTCCAAGAAAATATATCCTTATTATTCAAGTAAGAGGGAAACCAACTGATCATGTTCATATTGATTCAAACATTTCCCTATTTTGATTATTTTTTTAGAGCCATTCACATCCACCTGAACTTCAATAGTCTTAGTTATTAATAAATTACTTTGCATGGGAGAATCCATTGGCAAAAGAGAAATATCTTGTCCATCATGTTCTCCAAAATAGGCTTCATTATTCAGACAATAGGGATTTCTTCTTTTATTATGAAATGTAGGTAGATATTGATAAGCCCCTAAAAAATCAGCTAGGGCTTCATCCTCAAGAATAATATCCAAACTAGGTGTTTGATCCATATCAAGGAGAATTGCATTAACCAACTTCAAATGTCCACCATAGATATGATCAAAATTAAGAGGAAAAACTGATGGTTGTTTATAAGGATTGAATCCTAACCCATAAGTATAATCATAAACTTCATTGTTCAAGGGCACTTGTATACCTTGTTCATATTTACCATATCCTTTCCCGTTGAATCCCGATTTATTGAGTAGATGATCACTAGAACCATATCTATCAGCCATATCAGAATGAGTTAAAGGAGTGGCATATGTCACAATGTCATAGCAATCTGGTTTTATTGTCTCAATTGTTTCTTCAAGTGAAGCAGCAACAAAGTTACTTTTTAATTCCTCAGAAAGTGGAGGAGTAAAAAATTATTTTTCAAACCAAAATTTATCTTTCATAAACTCTAAATCTGAAACTTTATATTCTCCCATAAAAGAAGGATTAAAATACAATTTCCCCTAATCATCTCCCATCAAAGAAGAAGGTGGAGCTTCATCTTGTTTAACTTCAGGTGGTTGCTCAGGTTCCTTACTTGGTTGTATAGGTTCAGAAACCTTAGCATATTATGCATTTAGGCAAGGATTCGGTGCATCATCCACATGTAGTGAATAAATCATATTGTTATAAATGAACCTAACCTTATGATGAAGAGTAGAAGGAACCACATGCATAGTATGTAACCAAGGTCTTCCTAACAAAAGGTTATAATTGAGAGGTCCAGGCATAACATGAATAGGTGCATTGAGAAGAACTGGACCAACCTTAATAGGTAGCATAATAATACCCAAATTTTTCTTTGCAATGTTATCAAATACACGAATAGGGATATTATACGGTTGAATGGTTGTAACATTGGCCTTAATTTCCTTAAGCATATCCATGCTACAAACACTAAGCCCATATCCATTATCCATTAATTTTCTATGAATGATACTATAATTGATAGAAACAAAAAACATAAGGGCACCATATTGATTCTGCACCTCAACAGAAGGTAAATCATCATTGGTAAATACAATAGGAGGTACAGAAGGCATAGTATGAATGCACTCCAAAAATGAATTGATATTCTCTTGGTTAGGAGGCAGAGCAGGAAGAGTAGATAAATCTTTTTGCAATGCCTCATGATATATAGGAGAAGTTTGAAGAAATTCCCATAAAAATATCTTAGCTGGAGTAGCGCGTAATTTTTGAACTAAGTCATACTCCTTAAAGGAAGAAGGTAACCTAGGTGCTTGAGGAAGCACGGGTTGAGAAGGAGGTAAAGAAGCTGGGATAGTAGGTTGAGGATTATTCCATGTGCGATAAGCATGTGAAACAGAATCCGTGCTATCAAAGAAATCCAAAGGATTTTTAGGTTTACCCTTAATAGTTATTTGAGTAAATCCTTTTACCATCATCAAAGGTTTAGGGAATAACATTATAGGTGCCTCAATGTTGAAAATAGTGGAATATGAAGGTAACCATGCACACACCCTATGGTAAAGGTCAATTGGAGAAGTTGTGGAGGAGGATGAAATAGGAATAGGATCCATGGAGATCTCATTCAAACCATTTTCATTCTCACTTCCATGTACCTCATTAAGGGATCTATTCTCTTGTACTATAAAATCCTCATCAAAGTATTCAAAACAAAAGTCATACATGTTGAACACAAAATAAAATTACAAGCATGTAAATGTTTTAATGTTTTTAAAGAAATTTTGTAATTTTTATATATTTTTGGAATATAAATGCAAGAGCATAAAAGAAAACCTACTTCTATATGCATGCAAGATATAACATAACATGTAAATCTAATACCAAAGAGAAAGAGTTGTCTATCGCGGGTTCACCAAAATGTAATGGTAAATTTGCATGGTCTTCTAATAGGGTTTGCACAATGAAAATTTGCATATAAAAGAGACCTTAAGCCATAATCAACCATTGACATTTAATTGTTATGATAAAGAATATAAAGCTTGGAAACATTTGCAAACAATAATGGAGTAAAATACCTACCTCACATCATAGCAGATTTGGAAATTCCCTTTTTGTGATGCTTGTGTCGAGTTTTAGGAAAAATCTGAGACTAGATCTAGAATAGAAATGCAGAGACGGACAAAACCCATAAATCATTTTCTAATCTGACATAGTTCCAATTTTGACCCTCAAGTCAATGTCACCATTGACCCAGAATGTCCAATTCTGACCTAGGGAAGAATCAACCTCCAAAATCTCTGAAAGAAAATCTATTTTTGGATCCCAATAGTTTTCCAAAAAGGGTATCCAAATTTGCACTCCATCTCGTTGTTCCGAACCTACAACTCCTGAAACATCACCTACAATTATCTAAAAAAGGGGGTTTTGGGGTGGCTATATAGGGTTTTTCCTTAGTCAAACCCCCATTTTGGTGGTTTCCACCTCCACAAATATCTGAATATAGTAGAATGTATGTGTGTGTGTTTCTCTTAGAAAGAGCTTTGAATGTTTAATTGGTGTGAGTGTTCCAAGGGCTTGCTAGCACTTCATCCAAGAGACCTAGCTTGTCTCTTCTAGAAACCTAACCTCCTATAGGTCCTAATTGGATTAGATAATTAACTAAGACCTAATACACTCTTCTCTAATATTTTCACTCTTTTTGCTTTACCTTTGAAAGACTAACATCTTTTAGTTAGTTCAATTCTTCACTTCTCCCACTACACTTAGAAGGACCTAAGAGCCAACTCCACTCTAGCATTCATGATTCATTGTAGGGGTTCTAAGAATGTTTTAATACATGCATATGTTCCCATTTGACTCCATTTTTATGGATCCCTTAACCCTTTTTAGTCGAGTTCAAGCTTTAGTCTCCAAGGGGCCTAATTGGGCTTATTCCCTTATAGCCTTTTACAGTGACCTTTTCCTATTTATTTCAAAACTTTCCCAAAGAAATTGAAAATTCAATCCCACATTTAGATACACTTTATTATTTTACAAGATATTTTGAAATTTTTAATCCCCTAGGTCATCCGTACCTAGGGTTCCTAGAATCTAGGACCAATAGGGCTAATAGGCCTAATTTCTAGGACTGACTATAACACAGTTTAAAACTTTCTCAAAAATTGGTCTAATGGATTGGTATGAACTCAATCCTCATAGTATGTCAAGATATGAGTATACCCTATATAGAACTATACTTGGTCTATATAGTACTTCTCTACCCTGCAAGAAATGCTCACTATTTCATCTCCAAACCTCTAATTGGACAGTGTATGCTCGCCTAGGGCTTCGCACTAAAAATAGAAACTCGACCTTTAATGACTCCTAACTCTACATATATATATAGACCATTTACTCCCCTAACATTTCCATCTATCCTTAGGAAGATCTCATGGCTAGATTTCATGGGGGAGCCATGAAATGACAAACTGGTTTGGACAGGACTAGTGGACTCCCTAGATCAAAAACAATTTATTCAATAGCTTAGAATAACTTAAAAAAACCTTATTGTTCAATGAAAAAAACTCAAAATTATCCTATGAACACAAATCAACAACTAAACTAAGGCATTCAATCCATTAGATATCACTGTCTCACTGAAAATCTTGTGTTTTATGAATACAGAGTTGCAGAGCTATATTCAATATGCAAAACTTGTTACAATAAATGAATAACTTCGAGATTCAAGCCTCCTTCCCCATTAGATTCCATCTTCCATGTTTTTAGGGCCTTTTGGTCGATTCCCCACTGCTAGCTTCAAGGGAATCCTATGTAACCGAGTTGCATGCAACATTTGCAATTATTGCAAATGTTGTCATAGCAACTTTTTAGAAACTTTTAGCATCTTTGCCATTATGTCAAATTCCTAAGTTTTAGGACCTCTAACCTCTTCATTTCAAGGATCCAAGATCATTCATGACCATATGGCATCTCTATGACATCATTGATGTGTTTAAGACACATTGAAGACTCTAACTCAAACTCCTAACACTAAGAATTTTAAAAACTACTAACAATGGCTAATTTGGTGACCTTAGTCCTAATGAATAACTCACCTAGCCCACATTGCAATGAACTTCTAAGGTCCAAAGTAAACAAACTATCTTGACTTGGCCAATGTCAAGTACAAGCCAAAAAACCCTAACTATGGAGGTTAGCCTAGGTGTGTTCCTGCACCATCCTCCCCAAAACAAAAAGTTCAATGCACCCTTGGATTGAGGATGCTTGGATCAATCCCCATCTTCTTGAACTCTGATTCCTTTACCCATACTACATCAGCATTGGTTTAACCATGCTTCTTTATCAAGTGTTCCTTGTATTCTTTGGTTCTAGTCTGTTTGTAGACTCTAGTATCCAATACACTGTCAGCTCCTATGACTGTAGCAGGGGGTAATTGGAGATCTTCCACATCTTTGATCACTTCCTTGAGACTCTGATCCATGTCTTGTTGTGGTCCTTTGTAATGGACTAAGTCTACAATATTAGAAATAGGTGACAATCCACTGTCTTCTGGGAGCTCAACTCTGAATGCATTATCACCATACTTAGCTAAGATAGGACAGGGACCTATCCTTCTCATCTACAACTTGTGAGGGACTCCCTTTTGAAGTCTTGATTTGTTAAGATGCACCATGACCAAGTCACCCATATTAAACTGAACTATTCTTCTACTCTCATCTACCTTGGCTTTATGTTTCATGGTGTTCTTTGTCAAAGTCTTCCTAACTATATCATGTATCTCTTGTATTGCATAAGCAAAATCATTTGCATATCCACTTTCCTTGACTCCATCTTTCAAGTCTCTCAACTATAGATTCCTCTAGGATGTAATCCATAGACTATCTCAAAAGGGTTCTTTCCTGTTGACTGGTTGATGGTGTCATTGTAAGCATACTTAGCTTGTCCAATCAATTCATCCCATTTTTGTCCATATTCCTTGGTCAAGCACCTTAGTAGATTTCTAAGGCTTCTATTAACCACTTCAGTCTAACCATTAGTATGGGGATGGTATGCAGACCCAAAGGATAAATTAGTGCCTGACCTTTTCCAAAGAGTCTTCCAAAAATGACTCATAATTTAGTGTCTCTATCTGACACAATGCTCACAGGTAACCCATGGATTCTTACTATCTCTTTGAAGAAGATAGAGGCTATTTGGCTGGCATCATTAGTGGTCTTGCATGGCACAAAGTGAGACATCTTGCTGAATCTATCCACAACTACATATACACTATCCATGCCTTGTATTGTCTTGGGCAACCCAGCTACAAAATCCATGCTCAAGCATTCCCATGGCCTAGTGGGAATAGGTAGTGGATGATAAATGCCTACATTTGAAGAAGTACCTTTGGCTCTTTGACATACAATGCAACTTTCCACATGCCTCGTAATATCAAGATTCATTCTCAGCCAATAATATAACCTTTGAACAAGTTCTTGGGTCTTAGTGATCCCAAAGTGACCACTCAATGCACCATTGTGCTTTTCTTGGACTAAGTTCTCCCTAATAGACCCTCTAGGGACACATAAATGATTTCCCTTAAACAAAATATTTCTTTACAGAGTGTATTCAACATACTTGCTATGGAAATGATTCTTGTATTCAACACATACCTTATAAATGTCTGCAAAGCCTTCATCATCAGCATATAGATCCTTTAAATGATCTATTCCCATACTCTTCAACTGAATTTCTTGAATTGTGAGAGCTCTTCTAGACAATGCATCTACCACTTTATTGAGGACACCTTTCTTGTGTTTGATATTAAAGGTATAGGCATGTAGGTACTCAACCCACTTCATGTGCTTGTGACTTAAATTTTCTTGTGAATTCAGGAAACTTAAAGTTTGATTATCTGAGTAGACTATGAACTCCTTGGGGAGTAAATAGTGTCTCCATTTCCTTAAAGCCCAAACCAATGCATGCATTTTAAGGTCATAGGAAGAGTACTTCCTCTTGGCTTCACTCAATTTTTTTGAATGAAATGCTACTGGTTTGCCCTCTTGGCTTAGGACAGCCCCAATAGCCACATTGCTTGCATCCATCACATTCAATTGTGAAAAGATTCTCAAAGCTTCACAAGACTAAAATAGGTTGGGTAGTAGTCTTTTCTTTCAATAAATCAAATCTCTTAGTGGCTTTTTCATTCCATATGAACTTAGTCTTCATTCCTCCTTTGATTGTGTCCAACATAGGAGCACAAATAACACTAAAATTCCTTATAAAATTCCTAAAATACTGAGGAAGGCCATGAAAACTTATTACCTCTATTTTTTTCCTTGGAGTAGGCTAATTCATGATGGCTTCCACTTTACTCTTGTCCATTTTCAGATTTCCATGAGAGAGAACAAATCCAAGGTACACCAACTCTGTTTTGATGAACTCACATTTCTCCAAGTTGATCATCAACTTCTCTTCATTCAGATTCTTGAAGACAGTCTCAAGGTGTTGAATATGCTCCTCTCTTGTCCTACTATAAATCAGTATGTCATCAAGATATACTACTACAAATTTTCCAATGTAGTGTTTTATGACTTCATTCATGAGCCTCATGAATGTGGAGGGGGCATTGGACAGTCCAAATGGCATGACAAGCCATTCATACAAACCTTCATTGGTTTTGAAGGTTGTCTTCCCTTCATCTCCCTCATGTATCCTAATTTGGTGATACCCACTCTTCAAGTCTATCTTTCCATAGTACTTGGCTTCACCTAGACAATCCATTTGGTCTTCAATCCTAGGAATAGGGAGCCTATACCTAATGGTTATCCTATTTATGGCTCTTGAATCAGTACAAAGCCTCCATGTTCCTTCTTTCTTGGGTGCTAGGATAGTGGGTACAACACAAGGGCTAATGCTTTTCTTGATGAGGCCTTGGTTTAGGAGTTCTTCTATTTGCTTAGAAATCTCCTCATTTTGTTGAGGGGTCATCTTGTAAGATACTTTATTAGGTAGGGTAGCTCTGGGTATGAAGTCTATCCTATGACCTATGGCTCTTTTAGGGGGTAATACTGATGGTTTTCCATCACTTACTATGCCTTCATAAGTCTACAACATGTTTTGTATCTCCTTAGGTATCTTTGATTTATTCTCTCCTTTTTCTTCATTCTTTTCTCTTGGCCTTAGCACCAATGCATATCCAACTCCTTCTCCTTCTTCCATGGATTCTATGAATTATTTTTCACCCACCATGAGAACATTAGGACCTACTGTCTTCACATCTGCATCCTCTAATAGTGATTGGATTTTGAAAGTTACTTTGTCCTTCTTGAATGTATAGGAGTTCTTCACTCCATCATGGATAGCTTGGTGGTCAAATTGCCATGGCTTGCCTAGGAGAAAGTGACATGTATCCATAGGAAGCACATCACACAGAACCTCTGATGACATGTAACTGATTGAATGTTTGATAATGTTAAGTTGAAGATGATGCAAGACATTAAAATAGTTAATGGTTTGTATTGTCATTGATGTCAACTTGATATCATCTATATGGTCATGTACATAATTCCAAAGACTTTAGAGAATCAATGGAACAATGATTATGCTTTCAGCAATGCATAAAAGTCAAGTATTCACTAAGTGACAGACAACACCGACGGAGTGCACACCATTGGTAAAGGAAGAGAAAAAGTCACAGTGATGCCCGATGAGAAGAAGACAGTGTTGCCCGATGAAGCAGAATCATAGGATGCTCGACGAACTAAAAATAGAGTTGCCCAACGGAGGGAGATCTCGAAGCTAACTAGAGTTACACTGACGAAACTAGCATTTGTCACCGATGGTGAACTGTAGAATTGACCAACGGAACAGAGAGTTTAGAAAATGACAAATAACTAGCTGGAAGAGCTTAAGGATAGACTTAACTGATTATTTTATTTGTTTTATTTGACCACAGTTAAGTAATTGATTTAAAGAAGATTTATACAGTTAGCAAGAAGAAAACTACGAGATAAATAAGGAGTTAAAGCCGTAAATCAATTTGGCTGGATAGTTTTTCACACCAAGAATCAAGAATCAAGAATCATGAATTAATGAATATCATGTCTATATAAGAGACAAGCATAATTAATTTCCACAAGCAATCAGATACATGGAAGGGGAGTGAATAGAAAGAGGATGCTGAAGAGAAACTGGTGAAGGATAAACTTCATACAGTCCTGATCAATAGAGCTGAGGGAGAGCTAAAGAATTCTGTAGATACCGACGAATAGTGAAGCACAAAATCATAGAGAAGAAAGTGTGGAGCACAAAGTAATTGAATTGATACATTGATCAGAGAAGTATTGTACTTAAATAGATCTGAAAATCTGCAATTCAAAGTTGTGTTAGAAATAGGTCATAGTGTTTTAGTTTAACCATTGAAGCATCAAGTCTCTTAACAGAGCAGGACTTAACAGTCTTCTATAATTGAGGTATATCCTAACATATTACCAAAAAGGTTGATTCATGAAAGTAGCATTGAATTTTCATAAAGCCTATTGATATCCTAAGAAGGAGGTTGATTCAAGGATGGTAGCAAGAATTTCCTAAAGCCTATTGACAGTCTAAGAAGGAGGCTGATTCAAGGATGGTAGCAAAATAGATGCCACATACTAAGTGACAACCTATATGCATAAAATCCTCTAATAAGGTCACACTTAATAGTGTGTTTGTAACCTTTAACAGGGTTGGCTCCTAACAGGGCTCACTTTAGAAGAGTGAAAATTTGGGGTATCGGTCCCAGTGGTTTTTTTCCCTTAACATGGTTTTCACGTTAAAATCCATGTGTTATGTGTGTATGGTTTATTACTTTATTATTTTAAATTTCACATATGCATTTCTGGATTGATTGGTATACTCTACATATTTACTGAGTATTGGAAAATAAGTTTTACTGCTTATCAATAATCAAGGAGAATAAGGATAGACAAGGTAAACTGATAGATAGTTAATTATTTCAAGAATTTCAAGACATGCATCTTGTAGGGAATTAATAATTTGAGGTGTATTTATTGGTGGATTAAAGTTTAAAGGATAAATTTTTGAGGCCACTGATTCACCCCCACTCTCAGTTATTACTAACAATTGGTATTAGAGCTTGTGTGCTTAGAAGGAAGGTTTCAAGACCTAAGTAAAGATCACAAGATGAACTGACGAGATGTGCCCAAGTTGAACAAAGGCAACTTTGCTTCATGGAAAAGCAGGATAAGACTCCACTTATTAGGTTTACTCAATACTTAGATACTAAATATGTGTTTCCTACAGGACCATTGACACTAGATCAATTGAGAGTGAAGCATGAGCATAACTGTATGGTTATAGAGCTTTCTTCCTTACTCTCTGATGCTGAATTTGATGATGTCAAAGATTGCAAAAATGCAAAGACAATGTGGGACAAACTGAAGCTTATACATGGAGGTGATACAAATTTTCTAAGAGCCAAGGAATAAAGCCTTAGAGGAAAGTTTAATGATATCAGAATGAAAGAAGGTGAAAACATCACATAGTACAACATAAGAATAAAAGAAGTAGTTAATGCTATAAGAGGTGTTGGAGGTACACTTGAAGAGGAGATAGTGGTAAGTAAAATCTTAAGAACCTTGCTGCCTATATATGCTATTAGAGTCTCTGCTATTCAAGAAATTAGAGCAGTACCAAATAATATAGTTACTCTTGATAGCCTAATTGGTAGACTGATTTCATTTGAGATGAATAACTTTGAAAATAGTGTCTTACCAAGTTTAGAGTCTACATTTAAGTCTTCTATGAAAATAAGCAAAACCAATCATAGATGCTCATCTAGAAGGGACAATGAAAGTGAAAGTGAAAGTGAAGAAGAAGATCTAGATGAAATAGAAGCACTTATGGCCAGAAGAATACAAAGAGGCAAAGGTAAATACAAAGGCAAGTTACCACTTGTATGCTTTAATTGTAAAGAAATTGGACACTTTGCTGCTAGATGTCCTAATTGAAGAAAAGATGACAGAAGTGATGATAGGTCTTTTGAGAAGAAGTCTGACAGAGGTGATAACAAAGATTACAAAGGTTACCAAAGATCAGAAAGAAAGGATACCCGAGACTACAAGGATAAAGACAAGAAGGATAGCTACCTAGCTTCTTACAAAGATGAAGATACTGACACCAAACCTGATGATGACATCGATATGTTGTTTGTAGCTATGAAGGATAATTCAGATTAAGATGAAAGGTATGAAGAAACTGCACTCATATCTAAGGTTAGTAAGAATGATATCTAGATTATAGATAGTGGCTGCACTCACCATATGACTAGTGACAAAGAAAAGTTTAACACTTTTGAATACTATAATGGTGGTATAGTAAGAGTGGGAAATGATACACCTTGTCCAGTTGAAGGTAAAGGAACAATAATGTTGAATAACTTGATCAAATGTGAAAATGCTTATTGGGTAAAAGGATTGAATTATAATCTATTGAGTGTTTCTATGCTGAATAATTTAGGTCACAGAGTAGCATTTGAAAACAAGAAGGCAAAAATCTTCAATGAATAAGGAAAACTGATTGGTACCGGTGAACAGACCAAAGGTGACTTATTTTATCTAAATGATACTAATCCCACTTGCTTAATGACTATAAATGAAGACATATGGTTGTGTGACAAAAGATTGTGTCATGTGAATTTTGACAACATGATGAAAATAAGAAAAAGAAGAAGTGTAAGAGGCTTACCGACAATGACAAAGCTAGACAACATCATGTGCAAAAATTGTCAAAAAGGTAAAATGACAAAGTCTAGTTTCAAAAGCAAAGCCCATACATCTGATGATATTCTAGAATTAGTCCATACTAATTTATGTGGACCTATGAGGACAAAGAGTTATTATGGAGATAGATAATTTATTCTATTTGTTGATGATTACTCTAGAATGATGATAGTCATGTTTCTAAATAAAAATTTGAAGCATTCAAGATGTTTAAATGGTATAAGGCTATGGTAGAAAAATAAAGTTGTAAGGATCTAAAATGTTTAAGATCAGATAGAGGAGGCAAATTTATATCAAATGAATTCACTAATTTCTATAATGAGCATGGTATAAAAAGATAGGTTTCTGCACCAAGAACACCACAGAAAAATGGGATTGCTGTGAGAAGAAATAGATCAATAGTTGATTGTACAAGAACACTCATGATAAAGAAGGACATCACCCAAATCTTTTGGAGGGAAGCTGTTAGCACTACTGTTTATACACTTAACTGATTGCAATTGAAGAAGGACTCAAAGAAGACTCCTTATGAGCTATGGTATGGTAAAACACCCAATGTAAGTTACTTCAAAATATTTGGTAGTCAATGTTATGTCTTAAAATAAATATGATAGAAATGGAAATCTTGACGCCAAAAGTGATGAAGGTATTTTTTTTGGGTATTCTACCAAAAGCAAAGCTTTTAAATGTCTAATAAAGGCTTCTAACAAAATAGTTGAAAGTGCAAATGTAAAGATTGATGAATTTGCAGAAAAGAATGAGCTGGAAAACACAAAAAATCCAGAAGACTACAACAATTTTGTATATTGTGAAGAACCCGTAACTCTACCTGAGCAACAGTGCTTAAATCTAGAACAACAGAATGTTGCAACTGACGGTCAGAATGCTATTACCGATGGTCAAGATAATGATCAAAATAATGTGCATGGTAATGAAGATCAAGCTGATACACAAAGAGCTGTACATGTACTTGCAAGATATGTAAGAAGGAACCATCCAGAGGACCAAATCATAGGAGATAAGAAAGCTGGTACAAGAACAAGAAGGAAGTCCTTAAACTCAAATTGCTTAATTTGTGAGTTTGAGCCAAAATCTGTCAATGCTGCACTAGATACTGAAGAATGGATAAGTGCTATGAATGATGAGATTGAACAGATTGCTCGAAGAACAAGACATGGTCACTTGTGCCAAGACCAGATGACAAGAATGCCATCGGTATAAAATGGATATTCAGGAACAAACTGAACGAGAATGGAGAAGTCACAAGGAACAAAGCAAGACTAGTATGCAAGGGGTATGCACAAGAGGAAGGTCTAGACTATGGAGAAAACTTTGCACCTATTTCTAGGCTAGAAGGAGTAAGAATACTACTTGCTTATGCTGCATATAAAGGATTCAAAGTATATCAAATGGATGTCAAGTCCACATTCCTAAATGGAATACTTGAAGAAGAGGTATACATTGAACAACCAGAAGGGTTTGTGGATCCAGACAAGAGGAACGTGGCATGTAGACTTCAAAAAGCCTTGTATGGATTAAAATAAGCTCTGAGAGCCTGGTATGAATGACTTAATTCCTATCTAATAAGTATTGGATTCATAAGGACTAGTGAAAACAATACTCTTTATTTGAAAGAAGATACTAATGCTAACACTTTGATTGCTGAAATATTTGTTGATGACATCATATTTGGAGTCAATGATGTGCTATGCAAATCATTTGATGATGAAATGAGCAAAGAGTTTGAGATGTCTATGTTTAGAGAGATTAAGTTATTTCTTGGTCTATAGATCATTCAACAAAGTGAAGGTATTTTCATTACACAGTCCAAATACATCAAAGAGGTCCTAAAAATATTCAAGATGGAAGATTCCAAACCTGTTGGAACAACGATGGCTATTGGATGCAAATTAACAAAGGAAGACAAGAAAATAGAGGTAAATCAGACTCTGTACAGATCAATGATAGTAAAACTCATGTATGTTGTAAACACGAGACCAGATATTGCACATGCAGTAGGAATTGTTGCTAGATTTTCTGCTAGCCCCAGGGAATCACATATGACTACTGTGAAAAGAATTCTAAGATATCTGAAGAACACTGAGGAATTTGGCTTATGGTATAGAAGAGAAGGCAAATTTGAACTAAAAGTGTTTACCGACGTTGATTGGGCTGGAAATCTTGATGAATGGAAGAGCACAACTGGAGGAGCATTCTTTATGGGTGACAGACTTGTCACATGGATTAGAAAAAAGAAAGGATGCATCTCTCAGTATACTACAGAAGCAAAATATGTTGTTGCTACTGCAAACTGCTCAAATATTGCATGGATCAAATAGTTGTTGGAAGGTATGCATATGAAGATCTAAGAACTAGTGATTATCTATTGTGATAACACCAGTGTAATAAATATTTCCAAGAATCTAGTCATGCATGCAAATACTAAACACATTGCCATCAAGTATCATTATTTAAGAGAATAAGTTCAAGAAAAAGAGGTGATACTTGAATATGTGCAATGAAAAGAACAATTGGCAGATATCTTCACCAAGTCACTGCCCAAGGATACATTTGAGTACCTGAGAAAGAGACTAGGGGTCAAACCCGTGTCTACTAGTCAGTAAAGGACTGAAGGCTACATCAACCATATATTAACATAATATCATTCATGATTGATGCAAGCAAAAGATGAACTTCAAATCTACATCTATATACATAAAGGTATATATCAGAAATGAGCACCAGAGCATATTGTTGTATTGATAATGGATAAGGTAAATTCAAAGAATATATTATGAATAGAAGAAAATAATTGTTTCACATGAATGTCAGGTATTTGTTTGGAATTGTTGTCAAAGGGAGAGAATGTATCCATATTATCATCAGAAACTATTCATTATCAGATTAATCCAAACAGGGAGAGATCTATCCATAGGGAGAGAATTTGTATAAATGTTGCAAACAAAAGATAGAGACATCAAAGAAGAAGAACAGTCAAAAGAGAGAAATTGACACAAACAAAGGACACAACACATCAGAAGAAGAAACATAGAAAGCCGCAAGAAACAAATCTAAGCTAACACAGAGCTTACCGCTGGTCAGACATTTCTATCTGTTATCAAAATAAACTATTTGGTAATTTGATGAATCTCAACAATTGTATTTCATATTGTATTAGAAATAGTATAGTGTGATAATATAGTATGTTTCCATCAATGTGAAAGGGAGAGATTGATGACATGTAACTGATTGAATGTTCTATAATGTTAAGTTGAAGATGATGCAAGACATTAAAATAATTAATGGTTTATATTGTCATTGATGTCAACTTGATATCATCTACACGGTCATGTACATAATGCCAAAGAATTCAGAGAATCAATGGAACAATGATTATGCTTTCAGCAATGCATAAAATTCAAGTATTCACTAAGTGATAGACAACACTGACGGAGTGCACACCATTGGTAAAGGTAGAGAAAAAGTCATAGTGATGCCCGATGAGCAGAAGATAGTGTTTCTCGATGACGCAAAATCACAGGATGCCCAACAAACTAAAAATAGAGTTGCCCGATAGACTGAGATCCTGAAGCTAATTGGAGTTACACTGACGAAACTGGTAGTTGTCATCGATGTTGAATTGTAGAATTGACTGACAAAATAGAGAGTTCAGAAAATGACAAAATATCTAGCTGGCAGAGCTTAAGGATAGACTTAACTGGTTGTTTTATTTGTTTTATTCAACCACAGTTAAGTAATTAATTTAAAGAAGATTTATACAGTTGGCAAGAAGATAACTACAAGATAAATTAGGAGTTAAAGCCATAAATCAATTTGGTTGGATTGTTTTTCACGCCAAGAATCAAGAATCATGAATTAAGGAATATCATGTCTATATAAGAGACAAGCATAATTCATTTCCATAGGCAATCAGATACATGAAAGGGGAGTGAATAGAAAGAGGATGCTGAAGATAAAATGGTGAAGGATAAACTTCATACAGTCCTGATCAATCAAGATGAGGGAGAGCTAAAGAATTTTGCAGACACCAATGAACAGTAAAGCACAACATCACAGAGAAGAAAGTGTGGAACACAAAGGAATTGAATTGATACATTTATTAGAGAGGTATTGTACTTAAATAGATCTAAAAATCTATAATTCAAAGTTGCATTAGAAACAGGTCATAGTGTTTCAGTTTAACCATTGAAGCATCAAGTCTCTTAACAGAGCAGGACTCAATAGTCTTCTATAATTGAGGTATATCCTAATAGATTACCAAAAATCTTGTTTCATGAAAGTAGCATTGAATTTTCATAAAGCCTATTGACAGCCTAAGAAGGAGGTTGATTCAAGGATGGTAGCAAGATTTGCCTAAAGCCTATTGATAGTCTAAGAAGGAGGCTGATTTAAGGATGGTAGAAAAATAGATGTCAGATACTAAGTGACAACATATATGCATAAAATCCTCTAACAAGGTCACACTTAATAGTGTGTTTGTAACCTTTAATAGGGTGGGCTCCTAACAGGGCTCACTTTAGAAGAGTGAAAGTTTGGGGCACCGGTCCTAGTGGTTTTTTTCCCTTAACAGGGTTTCCACGTTAAAATCCATGTGTTATGTGTGTATGATTTATTACTTTATTATTTTACATTTCACATATGCATTTCTGGATTGATTGGTATACTTTGCATATTTACTGAGTATCGGTAAATAAGTTAACTGCTTATCGGTAATCAAGGAGAATAAGGAAAGGCAAGGTAAACTGATAGACAATTAATTATTTCAAGAATTTCAAGTCATGCATCTTGTAGGGACTTAATAATCTGAGGTGTATTGATTGGTGGATTAAAGTTTAAAGGATAAATTTTTGAGGCCACTGATTCACCCACCCTCTCAGTTATTACTAACAACCTTGTCCTTATATCTCCCTATAGAGAACTCCACCCAAGCTTGCTCATTGACTAAGACATGTTGTCCCTTATTGAGCCATGTGACCTTGTAAGGATGGGTATGGCGTATCCTTGTCATGCCTAACTTGCTGACTACTTCCTTTGACATAATGTTGTAAGTAGACATTGAGTCAATGATGCCTCTACATACTTTTTCCATCACCTTACATTTGATTCTAAATAGGGACCTTCTTTGGCTTGGCTCTTCTTTAACCAACTCCTTGATCAATGTTCTCCTCATCATGAGGTTCTCACCTTCTTCTTAATTTAATGGTACCTTAGAGTGTGTCTCTACTATATTTGTCTCTTCATGAACTAAATTAGTTCTCTTGTTACCTCCTTGAGAAGTACTACCCTTCTTTGGACACCTATAGGCAGGGTGTCCCATTTGGTTGCAATGATAACATTTCATATTGGCAAAATAATTGCCTCTTCCTTGTCCACCAATTCTTCCTATGAAATTTGAATTCCTTCCTCTATCACCTCTACTAGAACTTCCCTCTTGCTGCTCAGTGTACTTGACTTCTCCTTGTGTCCTTCATTCTGAACTCCTTCCACCATAGCCACATCCTTGTCCTCTACTATCCCTTCCTCTACCTCTTCCTTTGGAGGTTTGCTCTTATTTTATTTTGCCTTTCTCCTCTATCTTTAAGGCCATTTGATAACATTGGCGAATGGTTTTGAATTTCACAAGACTCATGTCTTCTTGAATTGACCACTTGAGTCCATTAAAATATCTAGCTAGCTTGATGCTTTCATCCTCCACCACTTAATACCTTAAGCACAACTTTTGGAACTCTTCAGTGTATGCTTGGACATCCAAATATTTTTGTCTGAGATTGTGTCTTCTTCTATGCAACTGAACCTCATAATCATCAGGCAAGCAGGTCTGCTTTATCTTGGTCACCATGCCCTTCCATGTGACTATAGGACTCCTTCCTTCTTTCTCTCTTTCAGTTTGAAAAAACTTCCACCATGTGAGGGCTGATCCTCTCAATCTTGAATTGGCCACATTCACTTTTTGGGCCTTTTTGATACCATCACATTCAAAATGGTTCTTTGTACTGTCAATCCAATCCACAACTAAATCTGGATCCATTTGTCCACTAAAGAGTAGCACACCCTCCAAAGATTTTCCACTTAAAGCCTTCAATGCCTTTAAGAAGGGTTCTTCAGCAATGACAGGGTCATGGGTTGAAGCTTCCTCTTCTAAATCCACTCCCTTCTCCCTTGCTTCTTCTTCTTCTTTTTGATATATCTTATCTTTCATCTTTTCAACTTTGTCTTGGACTTCTCCCAAGAGTTTCTCCATTTGAGACAACTTTTCTCTTAACAACTTGTTTTCTTCTTCTTGCTCATCCACCTTTTTGGCTAACTCAGCATTAGTCACCATGGTTTTGTCTTCTATTGATCCCACTAGTGTATTCTTCCCAATTGATTCAATAGGCTGAAACATCCACCACAAGCTTGATATTAAACAAGCTCTGATACCAATATGGTGTGAGTGTTCCAAGGGCTTGCTAGCACTTCATCCAAGAGACCTAGCTTGTCTCTTCTAGGAACCTAACCTCCTCTAGGTCCTAATTGGCTAAGATGATTAACTAAGACCTAATCCACTCTTTGTGCTTCACCTTTGAAAGACTAACACCTTTTAGTTAGTTCAATTCTTCACTTCTCCCACTACACTTAGAAGGACCTAAGTGCCAACTCCACTCTAGCATTCATGATTCATTGCAGGGGTGCTAAGTATGTTTTAATCCATGCATATATTCCCATTTGACTCCATTTTGATGGATCCCTTAACCCTTTTTAGTCAAGTTCAAACTTTAGTCTCCAAGAGGCCTAATTTGGCATATTCCATGTAGCCTTTTACAATGACCTTTTCCTATTTATTTCAAAACTTTCCCAAAGAACTTGAAAATCCAATCCCTTATTTAGATACCTTTTATCATTTTACAAGATATTTTGAAATTTTTAATCCCCTAGGTCATTCGTATATAGGGTTCCTACAATCTAGGACCAATAGGGCTAATAGGCCTAATTTCTAGGACTAACTGCAACACCGTTTAAAACTTGCTCAAAACTTGGTCTAATGAATTGGTATGAACTCAATCCTCATAGTATGTCAAGATATGACCATACCCTATCTAGAACTATACTTGGCCCATGCATTACTTCTCTAACCTGCAAGAAATGCTCACTGTTTCATCTCCAAACCTCTAATCGAACAGTGTATGCTCGCCTAGGGCTTGGCACTAAAAATAGAAACTCGACCTTTCATGACTCCTAACTCTACATATATATATAACATTGACTCCCCTAACATTTCCATCTATCCTTAGGAAGATCCCATGGCTATATTTCATGGGGGAGCCATGAAATGACAAACTGGTTTGGACAGGCCCAGTGGACTCCCTAAATCCAAAACAATTAATTCAATAGCTTATAATAACTCAAAAAAACCTTCTTTCTCAATGAAAAACACTCAAAATTATTCTATGAACACAAATCAACAAATAAACTAAGGCATTCAATCCATTAGATATCATTGTCTCACTGAAAAGCTTGGGTTTCCTGAATACAGAGTTGCAGAGCTATATTCAATATGCAAAACTTGTTACAATGAATGACTAACTTTGAGATTCAAGCCTCCTTCCCCATTAGATTACATCTTCCATGTTTTTAGGGACTTTTGGTCTATTCCCCACTCCTAGCTTCAAGGGAATCCTATGTAACCGAGTTGCATGCAACATTTGTAATTATTGCAAATGTTGTCATAACAACTTTTGGCATCTTTGCCATTATGACAACCTCCTAAGTTTTAGGACCTCTAACCTCTTCATTTCAAGGATCCAAGATCATTCATGACCTTATGGCATCTCTATGACATCATTTATGTGTTTAAGACACATTGAAGACTCTAACTCAAACTCCTAACACTAAGAATTTTAAAAACTACTAACAATGGCTAATTTGGTGACCTTAGTCCTAATGACTAACTCACCTAGCCCACATTACAATGACCTTATAAGGTCCAAAGTAAAAAAAATATCTTGACTTGGCCAATTTGAAGTACAAGCCAAAACACCCTAACTATGGAGGTTGGCCAAGGTGTGCTCCTGCACCTGTAATGCCAAGATCTAATCCTCTAGATTAAAACCCTAACATGAATTAAAAATGAGAAAGCAATGCATAGATTTGAATATGATAAAGAAATAATACCAAGCCCCCAAGGCTAAAGTATTTCTACTAAAGTCACAATCCATAGTTTCTACCCCATGATAGTATCTATTGAATGCTTGATTGTTGAAAATAGTGGATCCAAGAAGGAAAGAAGAACTCTTTCTTGCTCCAAAGAAGATCCCCAATAGCTTGTCCACAAAATGCTTGCATGTATTAAGGAATCATCATATCTTGTCCTTCTATATCATCCTCTTTCTTTCTTGCATCATCATCATGTCATAATCGTAATTGCATGATATCATCTTACAATTTTCTCTCATGAAGAAATGAAGGCAAAAGAGAGTGTTTATATACAGATCTCAATATAAACCTCCTAGGGAAATGCAAGGGACCCAAATTCAATTTTTTCCTTGAATTATGGTCCAATTAAAATCACCAACCATGGAGGGGATGTATTAATTTGAACATCGGAGAAAAAACTTTCGCATCCGGACCCGGGGACCTATTTTTAAGTTTAGAACCCTGATAAGCTCCGGATCTGAAAGCGGGGATCAACACCCGACAAAGGTCAAAGTCAACCTCAACCTTGACCTAGGTCAAGGAAGACATAAAAATTAACCTAGGTCAAGTTCAACTTTAATTCTGACCTAGGTCATAATTTACTTTAACCCTAACCTGAGGTTTCGGGCAGGTCACCTTTAGAAATCTGCAGGATTCCCAGGTCAGTCAGGGACCTAGGAAGGTGAGAAAACACACTAGAGTCTTGGATAGAGGAAAAAAGGCCATAGAGGAGGTATGATGAAGATTAGGAGAGCCAATACATAGGTTCTACCTAAAAATAAGGCTACAAAGAGAGAAATTAAGGAGGATCCATAGGATCCTAACCCTAGTTTCACCTAGAAATGCAGAATCAAGTGCAGATGCATCCTAAATGCAAATCTAAAATGCAAGTGTACTAAACGAGGGTGTTAAACCTACCAAATGGAAGTACTTCCATTTTAAGATGATACAAATATATATAGACATTTATATTGATTTACATGTACATATGTGTGTAAATTATATTGATCTAGATCTATCCATTTACATTGTTATATGCAGATATATAGATATTTACATTGATATACATATGTTTTATGTCGAACTATAGACATTTACATTGTTACATGGATGTTAAATATGTTAATATATATAGACATTTAGATTGATCTACATGTATACATGTGTAAATTACATTGATCTCTAGATAGGTCCATTTACATTGTTATGTTGATATCTAGATATTTACATTGATACATGTTTTACATTGATACATATTTTACATTGATCTAGATAGACATTTACATTGTATATGTATAAATATATGTATGTATGTGAAAAATTAATGTTTAAATTGATATTTGAGGATCATGTAGTATAGATCTAATCTTAGAGAAAATTACAAATTTTTAATCTAAGTAATCAAGTGATCTTTTATATAACCAGAATCAATTTATATAATCAATCTAACTTCAAACTTAAACAAACTTTAAAATTTATTTAAAATCAATCTTTAGTCTAATCAATATATATAATAAATTAAACTTAAAACTTAAATTAAATTTCAATTTCAAATCAAACACCTTAATTAAATTTCAATTTACCTAAATCTATAGATTTAACCTCTTAAGTCTTTTTCTTGCAGGTTCTTAATATAGTGTGAATTCTTAAACCTTATACTTCCAATTTCTAACTTATGTGAGACAAACCCTAATTTATGAGGACTAATTCCTCCTACTTTGAGATCCACAAGCTCAGGCAGGTGTACCTTCAAATGATTACTGATTCTTAGTATCTGTAATAGTGGATTAGGGCTTTTATTGATTGGTTGATTGTATTTCACTGTATCAATTAATAAAACACCTTGCAGATGACAATAATTAAATTATTACAAATATTTACAAGCCAAATTATGATCATAACAATAACAAACATCAGTGTAATACAAATTCTCATCCTTCTTCCTTTTGGAGTTCTTTGAACTTACAAGGGCTAACCTAGTGATTCTCTCTTTATGGAATCAATAAACTAAATTGTATTCTCTAATACAATTACTCAAACATATATATTCTTTATAACTGAAAAGTGAATGATTGATTTCTTTAATATTGGATGATGATTAACTTCTTACCACACCCTAAACCAGTGCCTAATTCTTGGGCAAAGAGTCAATATCAAATATAAATCCACTGTAAACTAATTAATGAAAACACATGTAGCTTAGATAGAATTCCTTACAATCCACCCTTTCACTCCCACACCCCTCTATCAAATCCTTACACCAATGTTTAACTCTCTGGAATCACCTATAAGAATTACTCTTTCCTTGAAAGAACTTACAAGTAATTGCACAATCACCTTGTAACTGGTATATCTAAGATGCCTTGCAAATTAAAAACACAAGAGCTTAAAAAGAAATATAAAGAGACAAAAAATGATATAGAATAGAAATATTAATGTATTTTATTAATGTTTTACTACTTCAAATACATTCAATAGATAAAAAGCACAAAGCTCAGACAAAATTGAGAAGTTTGCCTTGCAGTTGTATATTTCACCATCCTTACAAATATGCTCTATCTTTCTATTTATAGCATCTTAGCCATCTTGGAATCCTTAAAGACTAAGGATGCAATGAGATTCGAATGGATTATATCTAACCCTAAAAGATACTAGAAGACAAAATACAATAAGAACTTAAGTGGTGGAAAGAAAAAATAGGAAGACAATCAGATTTGATCTTCAAATCTTTGATAGCTGGTACCTTTGTCTATAGATATTATATAAAGCATCGAATAGTTATTGCAAGATCTAGTGACCACCATTACACACTAACCTAAACTAGTATTTATGATGACTAACCTCCATGTGCTCAAAGATTAGGTGCCAAGTGTCTCTTCACTCCTCATCTAGTATGTCCAAGTCAACTGTTACATGATTCTTTTTCTTGGGCTTGGTGAGAACATCCCATGCTACAACCTTTGCCTCTGTAGGCCAATTAAAGCTCTGGATGATTTGTAATTGTGCCTTCTGTCTTTCCCATCTAGCATCTCTAATGCTCTTTACATCTATAACAAACTTATTAAAGTTTGTTTCAGCCTTAAATGCCTTATCTAAGGTTTTATTAAACCTTTCCATATCTAATTCACCATTGTCAGATATAAGTGCCTCTTTATTAGGCAGTAATGTATAAAATTCATTTCTCCATACTTCTATTTCCTTGATCTGATCATCTTCTCCCTTTATTGGAGAAATAAAATTATTGTATCCTGAGCCAAACATGTTGATCCTGGCTTCAATATGATTTTCCTTTCCCTTGAAGAAAGACAAGGTAACCCCAATCTGCTCAATCTCCTTGCCAACTTGTGTTAAGTGGTTGTAGGGCTGCTAACCTTTCAAACAAATTAGTCCTTACTGACCAAGTTCTAAAATAACGGTTCAAGATTGAAATATAACTATTTACCTCTATTTGTAGACCAAGAAAATTATTGTAAGCATTGCATACCAAATCAACCTTGTCTTTTAGGATATTCATCCTATGTTGCAAAATATTTAATAAGCCTTCCAAAGCCTCCCTATTCTGATCCTTATCCTTCAACTCTGTTTCCTTATCAATATCCCCTGCATCTATAGTTTGTATTAGGGCATCCACCATTTGCTTAGATTTAGTAGGAATAGACTCAGGGATCTCTTGTAATTTCACATTCAATTCTGCCACCATATTCTCCAATGCATTGATCTTTATCAAGCATATCTCTCTATCCTTCACTATAGAACTTTCCTCATCAAACAATTTCTGATATATTTTGGACATCTGTTCAAATTTTTCTTCATTTAGATGAGAAAAATGTGTAAGGGCTTGTGATATCTCCAAATCACCTGTGTTATGGATGGACCATATGATTTTATCCCCATCCATCTTTTCTTGTACATTGATAAGTGATGGCTTCTAAGTCTTGGGAGATAGAGCCCACTAGGCTAAAGTTTGGTATTGTACATTATATCCACATCCTTTAATCATTTCTCCCACCTATGTGTTTGAAGATAATTTTATGTTGGGATTTATTGTTATTTGATCTATGCTGAAAGATGATGCAAGATCCCATCCTTCAACCAGTAGCATCTCACTAAACTTAACCAACTGTCTAGCCTCTTTTGGTGTCATGTTTTCTGACTCAAGATCATAAGCCTGCAGAGCTTGCAAGGCTTCACTTGGTACTGATTCTCCTCCTACTAATTGAAAATGTGATCCCATTTTTTGATGCTTTTCCCAGATGAGGAAATCCTTGAATTCTTTGGTTTTTATGAAATTGTCATCAGTCAAGAATTGTTCTTGCTGAAGCTCTCTTTCATCTTGACATAATAACAGAGGTATTTCAACATTTTCATCCACATCCTCTCTTTTCTTCTTACCTTCCCTTATAAGCTTCTTGAGATGATGATCATAAGATTTATTACCAGTGAATAAAGCACTCACTTTATCTTTTTTCTTCTTCCATGTCTTAACATCAGAAGGCTCCACTTTTTTCTTCTTCTTGGGAGGTTCACCAGTCACCTTAGCCTCTTGTTCTTGAGTCAAATCCATTATATCCTCCTCTATTTGAGGTGGATGATCCATTTGAGGAGGGCTATGCACTGAATAGTTGTTGTCACTATATTTTGAGGAACAGTGTTTGTTAGGACCTCTATCCTTATCTTCTATCTGCTCCTCCAGTTGGTTACAAAATGTTCCATAAGATTATCCAGTCTTTGTAAATAAGGAACATCTGGGAAGTAACCCTGAAAAGGGATCCCTTTCTTCTTAAGTTTTTTCTCCAAATCTATTATCTCTTGGAACTTATCTTCTCTTCTCACAACTTCATCATCCTCTAGGATGTTCCTTATTAGGTTCTCTTCTACACAATGCTCATGCACTTTGGTATTTGGAATAGTTGGTGTTAAGAGCTTCTTTTCACTAAATATAAAACCCTCTATGTCAACATACCTATATAGGGATACATTCATTCTAAAGTGACCCAACCATGTATTAACTGAATCCAATTCCCTCTTACCAATTTTGAAACCATAAACTTTAAATTATTGAGGTGTAAAGGTACCTTTTTTGTGTGAAGCTAAATGCTCCTTATAAATCAGCATTAGTTGCCATATGAATTCCATGACAGTAATCCATAGTGTCACATGATATGGAAGAATATGTGGTAGCTGGGAGAAACCATAGACCCTTAGCTAAGTAAAATCTTTGTTATAATATAAATCACCCCAGTTGTGGTCCCCAGTCCACTTGTCCACAAATTTACAAGGCCCGAGAAGTTGCAAGACCTTGACTATCAATCTTGTCATGTTTACTCCTAAACAACTCTTAATTGGATACACCATCCAATTCTGGAAAGAACATAATTCATTCTCCTTAGATGTATAATTCCACAACCTAAACCAGTGTTGTATAGGGTTGGACTGGCCTTGGTAGAATCTCCTCAGTCTTAGATTTGGTAGGTCCATGATATTAAAATTATAAAACAGAATCAAATGCATCAATAAAGAACATTGCAAGAATTTAGGACTGGGTTCCTTCTTCTGAATATCTACAAACTGTTGATGCATTATGTATATCACATACTAGATATAGTCATATTCTACACTGACATGTGGACTTTGAAGGTCCAAAACAATCATCAGAATATCAGAAGATATCCTGTCACTTCCCCCCATCAAATCCTATAAATCTACACAGACCATAGGAAATATATTTCATGTAAAAGGACAAATCTTTGTATAAGTAGGGTGCAATGTTATTAGGAATGGGTGCTATGTAATTTATAGTACCTTTAGGCACATGACCTTGAATAAACTTTTCCACAACGTAGGCTTCCCTTGTATACCTAGCTGCTAATGCCTTTAGGTTTATCTCTTTAGTGCAAGGGTTATAAATGTTGAAGGGTTTCATAAAAGATGCCCTATCTAAAGTAACTAGGGCTGTACCATCATTCATTTTGATTTTCTTAGAGATTGTATCATATCTATTAGCTAGCTTGAGCAACAAATCTACATCTACAAAGATGTCTGGTACTATCAATTTGGCCAACCCTGATGTCCAATGGTTTGACACAGGAACATGACCATCATTACTTTTATGAAAATAATTAAACAAATGGTATCGAAAACAATCAAGAGTCTTAGCATCTCTACAATAAGACATATTATCGCCAAGGTATTCATCATTTACCATTCTTCCTTGATTTTTCCCTGGCAGCAGAGTCACAAATTCATCAGAGTAATTCCTTTTCCCTTTCTGATCATCATAAACGTATCCACTCTTCCCACTAGTTGAATCAACACTTACTACCAAAATCATCTTGTCTGTTCTAATCGAAACACTGTTGATCAAACTCTTCCTTCTTCACACTGCAACCTGCACAATTCTATTCTTCTGAAAGCACTAATCACTCATGTAACTCTTAGCTTTATATTCTGAAACTCTGGTAAACTGAAATGAGCAATGAAAATGCTTATTTATTCTTGAGAAATCAATGCACCAATCTATTCAAAATCACAAATTTCTTATTCAGTCACTTTTTCCATTACTCTACATGCTTTGATATCAATTTGTCTTAGCTGTGGCACCTAAGGTTGATAGGTGATTAATTTTGAAAAAAGGCCAATCAGGACAATCATGAGTGCTTTTCTCAGTTTCAAAAAACCTTATTATATGCGAAATAAACTCTATGCTTGATTGATTGGCTCACTTTATTAACTTAGCTAACCTCATACATGCTATCACAATCCTTTTGTTCTGATTGGCTAGTGACTCTACATCATGGCGCGAGACAAAAATCCCTTATAAAATTACATTACTCATACTCTGGTTCTGTTTAGTGACCACGCTACTACTCCATCTCCTTATCACTGAGAGTTATCCTTAACTCTAGTTTCAACATGAGAATTAGTGCCAATCACATGATCAATACTTTGATCAACAGTTATCTCCAAGTCACTAAACAATTCACTTAACTCATGCTTCATTCAGAGATTCTGAGACTAAAGCTTAAGAATAACTCTGTTTAAACTTTGGTTTCCTTGGAGATAGTGCGACTGTATAAATTTGAAGTTTCTAAAAGATTTTATTAACCATGAGTTTAGTTAGAGATTACGCGACCATCGCTAGATCATCTTTAAATATGATGTTTTACATGAAATCTCTCATTCATCTTATACTTACTGCATCTAATCGGAGACTTCACAACTACCATTAGATCACTTTTAATCCAACTACTTGCGTGAAATCTCTTAAGCTTTATCTTTAACTATAGTTTTTCATGAGACTTTGTAACTAAAGCTATCTCTAAGTGGCTAGATAGGTTTCCTAACCATAGGTTTATTTTAAGACTTTACATAGACCGTAGATCTCTGGGATGACTTAAACACGTGTCAACATATGGATCATTACCTCTAATTTGCTTGACAATCTCTGACTTTTTGACTTCCATTAGCGACTTAACACCAACCATCAGATCTTTTGTCATCTATGGTTCAGATTTTCTGGCTGCAAACTTCATTGAGCCTTGACTTAACCTTTGCAAACCAAATTTCATACAGAGACTTAGCGACTAACTGAATCTCATTGTCTCTAAACAAGTTATCTAACTTAAGTGTTATTTTGAGATTAAATTCCAGCCTTTAGATCTTTCCTTAATCTGACGGTAGTCATTGAATCTCTTGAACTTTTAGTCATCTATACTTTTATCTCACGATTAAACGCTGGCCACAAGGTCGTCTTTGAATCAGATGGTAGTCACTTGATCTCATAGAATTTCACTTAACCCTTGTCTTCCTCAGAGATCTCACAACTGAATAGATATAACCATGTTTTTAACCCTTGTGAGCTTGTTAGAATTTGCAACTGAAGAAACTTGCTGAAAGTTTTATGTAACTTAGAAATTAATTAGAGATTAAATGCTATCAACAATATCTTTCTTTCATTTAATGAATGGCATTAAGTCTCTTAATCTTGACGTACTTCATGAAATCCTTCTGATATTATGTGCCTTCCCTTGATTCATTTTTCATCTCAGGGTCTGCGTTAAATCTTAGGAACTTTACTAATCAACATTTTCATTTCACGATCAAACACTAGCCACAGGATCAACTGAGCATCTACGACTATCGCTGAATCTCATAAGATCTGAATTAACTCTTTTTTCCTTCTGAGATCTTGTGACTAAATAAATTTTTTACCAAACTCTAACTCTAATTTATTTGCGAGACTACGCGACTAAAGAAACTTAAAGTTGCGAGATCATTTCTTAACTCTGGGTTTTCATTGGAAACTTTTCACGAACCCTGGGATCTCAATATGAATCAACGGCCAGTGTTAAATCTCTTAATCCCTTAAAGCATATTCTTTTTCTTATGAGATAACATGACCAAAGCATTGCACTGAGTCTCAAAACAAAAGGGAATATATGGAAAGTTTAAAGAGAATAGGTGACTAACTTATAATATGAAAAAGATCACATGACTTAAGTTATTTGGATTTCTAAAAAAGGTAACTACAAATTAGAAGCCAATTATGAAGAACTAGGGTTTTCTCTCAATATGAATGAAACATGACCTAGGGCCTAGTGTTTTACACATTTCATTCATTTTATGGCTCAGAGATCAATATTTGCAAGAAATTGATAGCATTTTGGACAAGAATTGTCACTTATGCAATAACATCACTAGGAACTCAAAAATTTTATAGCTAGATTTCAAAATCAGAAATACAACCAATAGTGGCTCTATCTGAGAATTCTTAAATGAAAGTTTATAACAAGAACCACATATCTCTGGAGGCAGACTATGCTAACCTACTGCAAAAAGAAAACCCACAATCGAAACAAACACACCTATACATATAATAGAGAACTAATGTGAATGGAAATCAAATTTTAACTATAGTAAGGTTTCAAGAATTTTCCATGCACTGGAAATTCAAATACCTCTCCATCCATATTTTTCAATAGATATGAATCTTTCCCAAAATTTTGATGAATAACAAAGGGACCTAATCATAATGATTCAAATTTATTATGCTTCCCTTTGTCTTCATCTCTTACCTTCCATTGAAGTACTAGGTCATCAGGTTGAAACTTCCTATTACTTTCTCTTTTATCAAATAGATATTTCATTTTTTGCTGTAACTTAATTTTCTCTTTTTGACTATCTTTTCTAATCTAATCCAGTTCTGTTAACTCCATCATCCTATCTTGCATTGGTTCACTTCGTGAATAAACTTATATACTGTAAGCAAGTTATTCATGGGCATTCTAGATTGCATACCATATACTAGTTCAAAGGGAGACTTGCCTATTGCTTTTTTCACAGTGATCATGTCAGCCCATAAAGCAAGCTTCAGTTTTGTATGCCAAGATCCTTTATTTTTTTCAAGAGTCTTTTTTAGGATTTTCAATATACTCTTATTACTGGATTCTTCTTGGCCATTGGCTTGGGGATGATATGGGGAAGAATATGGCATCATAATCCCATACTCATCACAAAAATCCTTAAGTTTATCTGACCTGAATCACATAGCATTGTCCATTACCAATTTTACAGGGACACCAAATCTAGTCAGAATATTTTCCATCAAAAAGTCAGTGACCACTTTACTAGTTTCCCTCTTTGTAGGAATTGCCTCTATCCATTTTGTAAAATAATCTATAGCAACTAGTATCCAACTATGTCCACCACTAGATTTTTCTAAAAATTCTCCAATGAAGTCAATTCCCCACATGGAAGAAGGTGCCTCAGCACTTATATTATGTTTAGTAATAGGGCACCTGAAAAATTTCAACTTGTTTGAAAATCTTTGACAAGGTTCACACTTTCTAACCAAGGAATGAGCATCTTTGAATAAGCAAGGCCAATAATAACCAACCCTCAAGATTTTATGAGCAATAGTTTTGGCAGAGTAATGTCCTCCACACACTCCAACATGTATTTCTACCAAGACCTTTTGAGCTTGACTCTGATCTAACCATAGTAAAAGTACACCATTTCTATCTTTCCAATATAGATATCCTTGCACTAAGGTGTACCTTGGAGCTTGCAACTTGAGATTCCTTTTTTGATTATCTGTCATAATCTCAGGGCACTTGGCATTTTTAAGATAGTACATGATATCAACATAAAAAGGTTTCCTTTCAATACTAGTCACTGTTGAATCCTGTACCTTTGTATTATTTATTTGAACCAAGTCCAAATTTTCTTCAGTCATTAATTTTTCTAAGCCTTGTCCTCTTACCAATTTGGCAATGTGAATCTCCAAATTAAACTCTTGAATTCTATTGATCCATTTGCATCACTTACCAGTCACTTCTAACTAAGTAAGGATATAATTTACTGATGCATGAGGTACATATGCCATCACTTTTGCATAGACCAAATAAGGTCTAAATGAATTTACAACTTTAACTAAAGCATATGTCTGTTTCTCCATCATTTCATAATTCAACTCTGCAGCTTGGAGGGATTTGCTAAAAAATACAATAGGATGCTCATAGCCCCATCATCTTTTTGTAGTAAAACAACAACAATTGTATGAAAAAATACAAAAGACAATAATTAGAAAGGCTTACTGTAATCAAGGGATCTCAAAATGGGTGCCTCTTGAACTGCTTCCTTGATTCTTTCAAAAGCTGATTGTGTTTCTTCACCCCATTGGAACTTTGCATCTTTTTTCAACAGTTTAATTATAGGTTGATGATCTCAACAAATTTTGCAATAAATATTCTTAAAAAATTATCTTTTCTAAGAAACACTGTACACCTTTCATATTTTTTGGAGTAGTGACCTTCTGAATGGCTCCTATCCTCTTCGGATCAATTCTCACTCCATCTTTTCACAATATATGTCCCAACAAATTTCCTTCTGTCACTGCAAATTAAAATTTTTTGGGATTCAGGGAAACACCATATTCAGAAGCCTTATTAAAATTTTTCTCTAGGTGTCCACAATGGTTCTCTGCTTTCTTGGAAAATGTTGTCAAATCATCTTGATATATTACGATGAAAAAATCAATGAATTCTTTGAATGCAACATCCATGGTTCTTTGAAATGTTGCCCTTGCATTTATAAGTCCAAATAGAATTCTAATATACACATATGTCCCCCATGGAATAGTAAATGCAGTTTTGAATTGTTCTGATTCTTTAACTAATACCTAGTTGTAGCCTAAAAAACCATCCATCATTGATAATATCTCACAACCAGTAACCTTGTGTAACATTTCTTCCATGTTAGGTAAAGAGTAATTATCTTTTAGGGATGCAATGTTCAAGTTTCTGAAATCAACACAAAGCCTTATGTCACCATTCTTCTTCCTCACTAGGACCAAATTAGAGACCCAAGTTGAATGCCTTATGGTCTGAATAATCCTTGCATCTTTTAATTTCATCAACTCTTGTTGTATCTTGGGATCCAACAATGGTTTGATTGGTCTCTATTTCTGTCTGAATGGCTTAGCATATGATTTTAGTAGGATTTCATGTTGAAAAAGGTCTTCCCTATAGGCTTTCAAATCCTCATAAGACTAGGCAAACACATGTTTATGTTTCCTTAAAAATTTTATTAGATTTGATCTAAATGGGAATCTAACCCTTTTCCAATATACATAATTTGATGAGTAGTTTCTGATTCTAAATTTACTTCTTCCAAATCCTCAATTTTAGCATTGCTCATTTTTGATAAATGATCATCTTGATTACTAAACAATGCTTCTAATTCTACCAGTCCCTTAGGGATCTGATTAGAAATTAATTGGACATCATTCCCCAAAACAATATCTTTTCCATCAATGACCTCAAGTAAAGAGTTACAATCTATATATTGGTCTTCATAATGGTCTAGGCATTTAATAAATCTAAGAATATATTGGTCGTCTTCAAAGAATTGGCAGTTGTAAATGTTATCAGGGACAACTGGTCTTGTCTTAAATTCCACTATTAATACCCCACTTAAGGTCAAATCACCAGTCCTTAAAGCAACATTAGCTAAAAACTCTGCCATGATGTTTTTTTATCTTTCTATCCAGTTAATATTAAAGGCATCAAAAGATTCAATCTAATCCCAAATAGCATGTTTGTACATTTTCAGTCTATCATTTTTTACAGCATATTTGGATCTAACTTGTGCTACTACTAGCTTAGAATCACCATAAAATTTTAAAAATTTTATTCCATGCTTAGCAACAATATCTAACCCCAAAAACAAAGCTTCATAGTCAACAATTTTATTTGTACATTGCAATGATAACAAGAAAGAGTACTTGAATATTGTACCTAATGGAGAAATAACTAAGACACCAACTCCTGATCCTTCATTGGAACATGATCCATCAAAATACATCTACCATAAAGCATCCTGTTGTGCATTCAACTCCTCAATTAAGGGATCAACATTTTTACATTGATGAACACTTTTCTTTACTCTAAAGTTTTCCATGTCTATATCTACACAATAATTGATGTCAATATCTTCATGTAGCTCAATCATATGGGGTGTCCTACCTTCCCTAGACACCTTGACACTATTACCAGCAATGTTGAAAGTAGCATAAGATAAATTATATTGGATACTTCCACCCATTGAAGCACTCCATTTCCTTGATAGCAACATGCCATAATGAGGTGGGATATCAACCACCAATACACTCATTGTTAACATTGTGTCAGGTTATATAGCTAACCTATAAGGTAAAGCCTCAATATTACCAACAAAAAGGATCTCTCTAGAGTCCATTTCCTGACATCTGCCATCAAGAGTATCAACTTGTAATCCAATGGATCTCATTATTTCTATAGGAATAACAGTGTTAGATGCTCCATAATCTATCATATAGTTTTTAAGCATCTTACCATTAATGACCAGTGTTAAGAAAAAGGATCAACAATTCTTGCTAAAGTATTTGTATTTAAATAAATCTAAGGGATTTTAGAAATCATTCCCTCAGGTTCTTTCCCCTTGTTGCTAGACTTATTTTCAATACCCTCTAGTTTTTGGAGTTTTATTCAAGAAACACTATTTAGTACTGAAAGGACATTTTCCTTATGCTCCTTTATTCTCATCATTTCTAGAAATGGAACTTTGATAGTCATTTCTGACAGACACTGACCCATATCAATAGGGGTGTATTTTACATTAGAGGAATTTGATTTTTAAACAATGATATTATTATGCTCTACTTGAATATTCAGAGTTGACTCTTCTTTCTTTCATTTCTTATTTTCAACCTTTGAAGAGGAAGAACTTGTTCCTGGCACTTTATCTTTTCCCTCATGTACAATGTTTGAATCATTTTCTTTGCTTACAATTTTGACCTTCGACTTATTTTCATTTTCAGTAGGTCCTCTTTTTTGTATATACTTGGTATCTGCTTTGTTTTCTTTAATAAAAGATCTAGCTGGTTGACTACCTACATCACCCACTACTCTATTCCTCAATTTAATTTAATTCTTGCCTTATTTACTAAATCAACAGTGATTCTTTCTCTTTCTTCATCAGAAGGTTTTCTTACTGTTGTAGAATCCTGACTATTTTAAGCATAGCATCTTATATTATCAACCTCTTCATCTTCACTATCAGATAAAACTTGTTGATGATATACTTCTATTCTACCTTGTGAACTATACATATCATGGTTCTCAACTTCATTATCAGAATCTACATCAGGGCATGCATAAGAATCATTCATAACACATCCACTATGATCACATAATTCACCTTCTTTGCCTTCTTGTTCTTCACTAGAATTTATATCTAGAGCTACAACAAAAAAAACAAAATTGTGTGGGGCTTAAAAAGCTTCACACCAATAAGTATCACTACACATGTTTACAAAATTTTTGTATAAGGGATCAGGAGTCCTATTATCAGGCTTATCCTTTCTTGGTGGGAAAATAGGTGTTCCATCCTTAAAATGGGTACCATATGGGTGTTTTTTCATCCTATTCTATGGATTATAACTATTTTAGGATAGCATATTATTTTGTGGAGCTTTATATTATTTATATTCTAGTTCTTTTTGGTTTCTCCTACTAAAATGTGCATCATCTCTTCTACCCAATTTTCCTGATACCCTTATATTCATTTCTATATTCACTACTATCTTATATGCATCAGTAAGACTTCTAGATTCTTGTCTCTGAGGGCATACCCCATCTTAGAATCAAAAGCATTCAGATATGTAGCAAGCCATACCTTTTCATCAAGTTTGATCTTCTGGAAAAGCTTGTGCATGGCTCTTTGGAACCTTGTGTTGAATTCAATGAATTCTTCATTGAAATTTTTCTTTATATTATTGAATTCATTCAAAAAGAATCCTTCATTTGTTTTATCACCATACTAATCTTTGAATAAGTCTATTAATTCATCCATAGATGCCACAGAGCCATTACATAGTCCTCTAAACCATTCTCTAGCATCTTCAACTAAGGATTGAACAAAAAGTTTCATTAAGACATCTTCATGATTAATATTTAGGTCATTTATGATATCAATAAACTTTCTCAAGTGTACTTCACAAGAAATAACATTATTTCCTAAAAACTTTGGGATCTTCTCCCTAATAACATTTGGTACTATATTAGGGTAACTAGGGATACCAATGAAAGTAAATTGTTTGTACCTTTCTGGATGCAGTGGTTTCCTTTGAAATCTATCATCATCCTAGAAAGTGACAGCTTTGGCTTTTGAATTTGTAGCACTTTCAGTACCAACATGGGAATATCTAGAAGATTGCAAGATATCAATCTTCTTCTTCATCTCTAACATGGCAGCCTTTGCTTCTTCTTTTTCCATCATTTTGGCCATGTTTTCTTTCTCCCTTTTTTTATCTCTCAAGATCAATGTCTAATTTAGACATTTGTTCTGTTGGAACTTTGTGAGGTTTTGGTTCATCTATTTCACTTTCTGTCAGCTTCTTTTTCCATTTATCTTTAGAAGATTGAGAACCAAAAATTTCGTGAATGACTACTGTCTCTTGATCTCTATAAGACCTTTCAACATTATTATTTGCTTGATGTCTTAATGATCTTCTTAATTTATCAACATTTCTCTGATCTTGTTTTATCTTTTTAAATTATTTCTCTCTTTTCTTTTGTTGTATAATGGCCAACTACCTCACTAAAATTATTTCTTCTTCAACAAGTTCATTAGAAGAAACTTCAAAATCTGAACTAATAGTATCAGTCCCTTCTCTTTCACTAGAAGTACTACTATTTGCATATGTTTCCAATCCTAGGTCAGGGGCTTCTTCATATTTTGAGGTTTTCCCCTTATGAATAGATTGGATTGAGTCTTTTCTCTTAATGTTTTCCTCTTCTTTTCTTGGAGATGAGTTATCTATATTAGCTTGGTTCTTCTTTTCTCTCCAAGACATTTTAGTCCTAGAAGTAGTTAGAATTCCACTTTCCAACTCAACTTTAGGATGTTATCTTACTCTTGATCTAGTATTCATATTGAAAAGGATGTGTATGAATATTGAATATTATTTAGCACTAATTACAAATATTTCATTTGAGTTGCCACCCAAAACAAGTTAGGAAAATATAACACAACCAAATATGAATACTATAAGAGTGACTTAGATAGGAAAACTCAACTGTAAACTGAATCAATTTTAAAATATACCAGAGATTGTCTGAAAGTTAACCAAAGATTTTATAAAATCCTCAGTAGAGTTACCATTTTGTTAGTGCAACTTGGATGGGAAAAATCAACCTGAGGTATTTGATTTAACTTTTAAAACACCTGAGATATTTTGAATAGTTTAATAAAACCTTTTGAACCCCCAACAGAGTCGCCAATTTGTTAGGTCTTTTTCTTGCAGGTTCTTAATATAGTGTGTGTTCTTAAACCTTATACTTCTAATTTCTAAATTATTCAAGACAAATCCTAATTGATGAGGACTAATTCCTCCTTCTACTTTGAGATCCAAAAGCTCAGTCGGGTGTACCTTCAAATGATTATTGATTCTCAGTATTTGTAATAGTGGATTAGGGCTTTCACTGATTGGCTGATTGTATTTCACATTATCAATTGATAAAACACCTTACAGATGATAATAATTAACTTAATACAGAGCTTTACAAGCCAAATTATGATCATAACAATAACAAACATCAGTCTTATAAGGATTCTCATCCTTCTTCCTTTTGGAGTTCTTTGAACTTAGGAGGGCTAACCTAGTGATTCTCTCTTTAAGAAATCAATAAACTGAATTGTATTATCTAATACAATTACTCATTTACATATATATTCTATATAACTATAAAGTGAATGATTGATTTCTTTAATATTGGATGATGATTAACTGCTTGTCAAACACTAAAGTAGTGCCTAATTCTTTGGCAAAGAGTCAATATAAAATATAAATCCATAGTAAAAAAATTAATGAAAACACATGAAGCTTAGATAGAATTCCTTAAAATATACCCTTTCACTCCCACAACCCTATATCGAATCCTTACACCAATGTTTAACTCTCTGGAATCACCCATAATAATTACTCTTTCCTTGAAATAACTTACAAGTAATTGCACAATCACCTTGTAACTGGTATATCTAAGATGCCTTGCAAATTAAACATACAAGAGCTTAAACAAAAATATAAAGAGGCACCAAATGATATATAGAAAATAAACTACAATGTATTTTATTAATGTGTTACTGCTTCAAATACATTCAATAGACAAAAAGAACAAAGCTCAAACAAAATTGAGAAGTCTGGCTTGCAATTGTATATTTCACCATCCTTACAAATATGCTCTATCTTGCTATGTATAGTGTCTTAGACATCTTGGAATCATTAAATACTAAGGATGCAACAATCTTTGGATGGCTTAGACCTTACCCTAAAATATACTAGAAGACAAAATACAATAAGACCTTAAGCGGTGGAAAGACAAAATAGGAAGACAATAAGATTTGATTTTCAAATCTTTGATAGCTAGCACCTTTGTCTGTAGATATTATAGAAAGCCTCAAATAGTTATTGTGAGATCTAGTGACCACCATTACAGGCTAACCTACACTAGTATTTATGATGACTAACCTCCCTATGCTCAAAGATTAGGTGTCAGGTGTCTCTTCACTCCTCATCTAGTATGTCCAAGTCAACGGTTGCATGCTTCTTTTTCTTGGGCTTGGTGAGAACATTCCATGTTGCAACCTCTACCTCTTTAAACCAATTAAAGCTTTGAATGCTATGTAACTGTGCCTTCTATGTTTCCCATGTGGCATCTATAATTATCTTAACATCTGTAACAAACTTATTAAAGTCTATTTTGGCCTTAAATGCCTCATCTAAGGTTTTATTAAACCTTTTCCATATCTAATTCACCATTGTCAGATATAAATGCCTCTTTATTAGGTATTAATGTATCAAATTCATTTCTCCATACTTCTACTACCTTGATTTGATCATTTTCTCCCTTTATTGGAGGAATGAACTTATTGTATCATGAGCCAAACATGTTGATCCTCACTTTAATATGTTTTTCCTTGCTCTTGAAGAAAGAAAAGGTAGCCCCAATCTACTCAATCTCCTCACCAACTTGTGTTACAATCTTAGGGAGATCTACCTTAAGTGGTTGTAGGGTTACTAACGTTTAAAACAAAGTAGTCCTTACTGACCAGGTTCCAAAATAAGGGTTCAATATTGAAACATAACTATTTATCTCTATTTTTAGACCAGACAACTTATTGTAAGCATTACATACCAAATCAGCCTTGTCTTTTAGGATATTTATCCTATGTTGCAAAATTTTCAATAAGGTTTCCAAAGCCTCCTTATTCTGATCCTTATCCTTCTGCTTTGTTTCCTTATCAATATCCCCTGCATCTTCATTTTGTATTAGGGCATCCACCATTTGCTTAGATTCAGCAAGAATAGACTCATGGATCTCTTGTAATTTCACATTCAATTCTTCCACCAGCTTCTCCAATGCATTGAGCTTTATAAAGCATAACTCTTTATCCTTCACTATAGTACTTGCCTCATCAAACAATTTATGATATCTTTTAGACATTTGTTAAACTTTTGCTTCGTTTAGATGAGAAAAATATGTAAGGTCCTATGATATCTCCAAATCACCTATGTTATGGATGGACCATATGCATTTATTCCCATCAATCTTTTCTTGTACATTGATAAGTGATGGCTTCTAAGTCTTGGGAGCTAGAGTCCACATGGCTAAAGTTTGAGGTTGTGCATTATATTTATACATGCTGTAATCTAACCTATTGGGAGCATGTTCAGACATGCAAATGTTAGAGATGTATGACCCTAAAATGGTCACCTAGACTTTGGGCCCCCATTTGTCAATTTATCAAATCCCTGAATCAATATTTTCAAATATCAACAATATCAATTATATCAATTTCCTTGATCAAATCATAATCAATTCAATATTTCCTAAGGTTTGAGCCTTATTTAATT